>JAAAKG020144860.1:0-11022 GCA_010014905.2 Druon quercuslanigerum
AAACCGGGACAGCCCCGTGCAAAACTATTCTAAATATATGAAAATCCAACTCTAACCAAAAATGTCTTCGACACATTAGGCTGTAACCATCATAAGCCTGTGACAACATTTTAAATAATAATAATAATAATTGGACTGTAACCATCTTAAGCCTGTGACAACATTTTAATTTTTTTATAATAATAATACTTCTAGCGGCAAGATAATAACATTATTATTGATATTTTCTTATTATTTAATTAATTATTATACAAGTACAAACAATAATATTAAAAAATTAAAATTTTAAACGCATTGCACTTAAAGCCAAGAAGGTCTTTTTATTTAAATAATTACATGCAGATCAATATTTGTTTTGAATATTAAAAATTATATTTCTGCATTACATTTCTTTGTCGCTAAAAAGACAACAATCTTATACAATTATCTAGAAAACCTTGATAATTGGTTAAAAACTTGTAAGCAAGTATAATTAAGGATGTTAAATGCTGATTATTAATTATTGGAATTTATTCCGCATGAAGAGAAGAAATATAAATATTTAATTCCTTTATGTAGTTAACTGCATCCTTGTTCGGTAAATATTACAAGATCAACTGAAACTATATTCTCATCAAAAAAGATGATACATAATTTAAAAAACGTTTCTTACCATTTAAAAATGTTTTCTTTGTTTTGCCTCTGCGAATAAAAATAGTTAATAATTATTTTTAAATTATTAATTTTTATTAGTCTGGCTACAGCGTATCTCTAAATAGAAACTTTTTTCCTGGTTCCTTAATATTACGGATTAACACCGTTAACTCGTTACATTGCTTTTCAGAATTATTTCAGCGTCAAAAGGCCATTGAATAATTCGAATAATGCCGTGATCTCCGAGTTCACGGGTTTTCTCGTGAATTTTTCTGACGCATTCGGCCGTCTATTTTCTATTTTGCCAAGTTATGGTCCACTCTCTTAAACAGATGGTACTCTTTGCGAAGTAATTCTTGAAAATATATGAGTTAATGGCGTTTTGCGATAATTATGGACTCACTATTTTCCCAGAATATTATTAATTCTTATAACCAGTTTGTATCATAACACTGAAAGAAGTTAGTAGACAGTGCACGCATAATTCTGTTTATTCCAACCATATGCATTAACGGCTCCGCTAGAAAAATACGGAATGGGTATTTTAGCCATACCATTATGATTATTTTTTATAGGTAGCCCAAGAATATTACATCCATAAAGTATCATGAATTATAGACTTATGTGGCTTAATCTTCTATATCGGAGTTTGCATGATCCAGCTACACAGTTTTTCTTGTAAATCAAGTCTTTTAAAGTTTTTTTATAGAGTCCGGCTTGAAAAACGCTTTTCATATTAACGTAATTTGGAGATGTATTTTTATTAACAATTTAAAGTCTTTAAAAATCAAGAGTTTGTAGAGTACTTCTAGATAAAATTTATATTCCTCTTGCAGCAGAAACACATTACCCTTCAAATTTCACTAAAAAAACTACTTTTATTAATGGGATTTTCAACTACAAATGTTTGATTAGCAAATATAACACAGAACGTGACACTAAACGCACAACAGTGTCTCCTTAGATTGTATCAGTTGGCGCCAGAAAGAAAACTCATTCTAGGGGCGGGCTAACGAAGTTTTCGTTCAGTCAAAAGTAGGGGTGAGACAGCCATACTCTATATTTCTGTTTGCTGAGAGAATTAAATGTCTAAATAGTACCACCAAGCAGAGTAATTTGGGATATGTCGTTTTAATTCGGACATTCCAAAATTGATAGTTTAAATTACATAAGGTAAAGTGATTTAAGTCAGAATCTAGAACCAGTTAAGAATTGATCTAATTCTAAATTATTAGAACAGTTTCAAGTAATCTATCATATTATTTCTGGAAATTTCAGGGTGTCTGAATTTACCCTACATGTCCGAAATTACTCCGTTTTACCACTTTTACGGAACCTTAACTACACCAGTATTCATGAAACTCCTATACCTGTACGATTCAAAATAGAAATACGTCTGCTTTAGAGGGTACCATTTTTTTGATTAACTCGGATAGAAATTCTTAGCCATAATCATATGGCTAATAATCTCCAGACATATCTTTTAGTTTAAATGTATCTTTTCCTCCAATTTCCTTGTTATCAAAACAACATTTTTTTATTCATTTTATCTATTGATGTTCTTGCAAAACAGGGTAGTAAAGAAAAAGATGAAACATAATTGTGTTCTTGTATAACGACCTACGTAGTTTACGACATATACGTATAAGGTGCAGAGCGTATACTCTGTCGTTATCAGGTTCGTAACAAGTCACGAAATGGACATCATTTGGGAAATGAATACGGATATGAATGAACGGGACAAAACATTTTATGATTTCTGCTATTCGTTAGACCTGATCCACTGGAGAGCGAAACGTGTAAATCCACCCTTGCTCGGAACGAATCTCATAACGGTTCTACCGTTACTTTCTGCATATGAGAGAAATTTTATGTACGTGTGTTAGATGTACATTCGTTGAAGATGATGCACTCCAACCTAACATAGCTTCTCGCAATTAAATTGACATACGAGATTTCAAATAGAGAATTTTATGACCGTCTACTTGTGGAAATGTGGAGTGTACCTCCAAGCGACAAGTATCTATAAAATTCCTTTTATCTTCGACTCAAAGTCAACAAAAACTTTAAGCTTTATAGAGGAAAAGCAGACGTATGCTGGAAAGTAAGAGTTCGAAAAATTTTAATTAAGAGCATGATTATTAATAATTTCTCGTGGGTGGTAAAAGCTTTGTTAACATTTGCTAAATATAAGTATAAATTAAATTAAATTAAATTTTTTAAATTATTTTAAACTAATTATTTGCGGATGTAATTCAAAAAATTATATACGTATGTACCCTACATGTTCTTTTCAGGGATCTTGATGTTGTTTATGTCTTAGATGCCCTATGAACATACCCTGATATGTTTTGGCTGAATCCTGCTCCAATATTCAATGTTTATCCCGTTTTTAATTTACAGCGTTTTACATGTCGACGAAGAACATAACTCGTTTATTGTTCGATAATAGAGGGCTATTCTCAGTTTACTTGCTTGTCAATAGTGGTTTCTTGAAGCAATTGTCTTAAGATAAATTAACTTAAATCACTTAAGAATAACAAACGTAAATGCACTTTATCGATTTCTCGAATCACTATATCCAAGTTTGGCAAATCACCCACTGATAATTACAATAACGACATAGAATTAAGCCAACGAGTAATAAACCACCGAATATCCTACCCCAAAGAACTCCGACTTATCAATCCACACTAAATCTTTCAGATCTCTGATTCCATTATGTAACTAACATATATTTCCCCAGTATATAAGTTTTCAAAAATCAAGCCGATGCGGATCGTCATTGACTGCACGATTCCGACTACATATCCGTGTCCTTTTCCGATTGAAAAACTCCTCTCTTCCCACTCCTTTATTTTCCTTTCTTAATTGGCAGCCAACTCTATAATCCATGTGACTACTTCCCATGGTTATCCTGATCTATTTCCTGCATCGCAACCTGTATTTCGCGTCTCGACATCATGCGTCTCAATGCCATGAACGCTGAGTCTGTTGTTAGGGACATATGAATCGAGCGTGTTGATAAACAAGTTATTAGTACTCCCCACAGTACATCGGCCCGAAGTAGTCTATACCGCTGTAGGTGAAAGGTCGATGATATCAATCAAGAATTTGGGCTTAATTCATTTATTACTGTTTCAGATGATGCATGAGCGACCTTCTCATAATGATATTGTATCTTCAATTGTGTGTCGCATTGTGTTACGTCTTTTCCATTTCCTAATTCTTGTGTTTTGGATCTAAGATATTCTTGTTGCACTGTAGGTATCCAAAGACATCAGACTGATATCGAAATTCCAGTGAGGGTTTTAATTTTTATTTCGCCATCCATATCCTTGGAATAAGCAAAACCCATGCCCTACTTTGTATTAAGCACAGTAATTTTTTGACGTTATTAGTATTAGGTAATGGAATATTTGAATCTTCAGTTAAAATGATGACATATTCTCTCTTTCCTTCATCGATTAGCTCGTCTGCTTTTTCTACAGTAAGAAACTTTGGTCTCAATATCCATTAAATCATTTGCTTTCAGAGAGATCCCTAGTCACACGTAGCGACATCTGCTGGGTTTATTTTCGTGGGGATCGACCGCTATCTATTGGAATTTGTTAACTCGACAATTTCACCTAGCCTAGCGTTGAGTAAGTCCAAAATACAAGCGCGCTTAACGAAATCTTGTATTCTATGACAATTCGGGCAAATCGGCTTGCCATCACCGCGTCCTACAATTTCATTCTAAGAATTGATGTAACTTTTATAGAACCTACTCAAATCTTCTTAACGACAAAAAAAAACCTCAAATGTCCCATTATAGTATTCAACCTTCAAATAAGCTGCAGCTGCTTCATCTAAGTTATATATCCAGACTATCTATCTTGATACTTCCAGAAGTCTTGCAGGAGTATATTGGCCCTTATAAAAAATGGGAATAAAATCCTTAATGGGTGATAAATTGACATTATTACCTTTAGTATCTCTTGTTTTGTAGGTTTTGCAATGATTTTTTTTAACCCCAGTGTTCTTTCTACAAGTTTCTGATCCATATGATTCTGTTGGCTGCGTATAAAATTGTATCGCTGTTCCTCGGTTATCCTCTTATTTAAAAACACATTTTAATGTATTTTGGTCACATCTTTAATTTTATTTATGGCCTCTACTTTGGTTTCAATTTTTTCCTAATAATCGTCAACCTAATGCTTTTCTGCAATGGCTGAGCTATATAAGATGGAGTTGCAGCGCCAAATATCATTGATATCAGCCAAAATTGTGGACTTCGATCTTTCTCGCAGATTTTCACTTGCAAAAATATTTCTTCGATGTCTCCTGTAAAAGCTATGTTTCAGAGTCGAAAACGCAAAAGTACTGCAAGTTGAGGTTTCACTAAATCCGTTCCATTTAATAACTGATCATTTGAGAAAACTACATGTGTTTGTGCAGCTGTATCAAGTATGCGTAGCAATTTATCTGGTTTATTTAGATGAGCCAGACGAGCTCATTAAAATCGATCAGCTTTATTTTTTTGCTTAGCAAGCCTGAATGAGATTATCGGCTCCCTTGGAATGTTTCTTTCCATAATCGGGATCTCTGTCCATGGTCCTTTCAATTGCCTTAAAGCGTTTAAATGCTTACATTTTTTTATCAGGAATTTGATAGAATCCTTCTTCCACAGGAGGCCATTCTTCCATATTTCTCCGATTTGACATGTGATTTTAGATAAGAGTTACTATATTCATCTCATTTGTGCATTTTTCCTGGAATTAGTTGTTACTCCGATCGAATTAAGGCTGAAGTTTATTTTTATCAAAGTATGTAAATCAATGTTTTCTGAGGTATCATAAAATGATCTGCTGTATGCATTCTCTTTCATCGTTAAAGTTTAATCCTTCGTTCCCCGTTGTGACTTCCTGTGAATATTTGCGTGCAATAACCACCCAAGGGCTGTAAAAAAAGCTGCCAGGTCATTTATTATGAAAGCACGAATCTCCCGAGGTTAGATAAGGAGACAGTAATAATACGCAATAAGCATTTTGCGTTTCATGTTAGAATAGCATCTGATCCTTAGACCTTTTGGTCCATGAAGTTGCACTGGGATCACTTTTAACATTATCTGTCACAATCTGTCTCCCTAGGTATCTCTTCTCTTCGCATCATAACAATTATTATCAGATGAAACCCGCGTTTGATAGGTGGTATTGAAATCCTCGTGCAGTAACGAATGATGACTCCTTTTACACCCCTGTCGTCCACATATGGGATTCTTACAGTCCCGTTCATAATGTGTCATTGACAGGCAAAAGAAACATGCCCACTTACTCTTTACCCATTCCATCTGTTCATTAAATGAAAGTTCAGCAAACTTCTCACGTTAAGCTACTCCATTCTGTGTGCGCTTTTACAAGAGGCGTTGGGATTATCTTGCATACTTTTTTCAGGCCCTTTCTAGGGCTTTGTGTCGGTTGGTCTTTTAATTGTGTAATTTATCGTAGCTAGTCTGACTTGTTCACGAAAATCTGTTTTTACCATGCCGGTATCTCTGGGAGATTAGTTCTGCTTCCAAGTATAGAAAATTCGATAGGGTGACCAAAGAGGGATCTGCGTAACTTACCTTTTCATATAAAAATCAATTACATATATGTAATGTTGATGACGGCATTTTACTCATTATTTCTCTTGCTAATTCGGAGCTATGCAGATTCCCTACATGGTTTACGGCCTGTATTGCTGATACACTTATTTTTAATTTTGGTAGCGGAACTTACAATATCGCCTCCCTTCGAGTCAATTCTTGGCAATTATCTCAAATCCTCTACAATCCTTTTTTCGATTACTGCGGGATTTCCGTATCGCAACTGCAGTGTATTTATCATGTGTCGAGCATTATTGGCTGCCATAAAAATTGATACGACTACTTCCCGTGCTTCACCTTTCAATAACTCGTAAAAGCACATATAATTTTCCTGTGCAAATAAACGACATTCTGTGGTGTAATTTTTAAAGGCTCCTTTAATGCAAAGTGATTCTAGCAAAGTTCTTTCGAACACAAGAAGCTTCTTGCTTATCGTCAGGTGATTAACTAGTGTTTATCTGACATCATCTGGCGTTCCGGAGTAAGTTCCAAATCAGTTCTAATGATCTTCTACATCTTCCAATCCTAGTTGTATTAGAAGATGTTTGACCAGACCTGCCGCATCTAAACGATGTTTGAAGAGCAAAGATGCGTCGTGTGAGTGATGCAAGGTGGTTTCAATCATTCTTCCCCATTATGTGACTAATCCTTCGATTACTTCCCTTAAATTCGGAAGTCTTTCACTTACACTTCTCTGTGATTCTTCTAATCTCACTCTCGTCCGATGCAATCAACTTGATATAAGTAACTTCTGAATTTTTAGGGACATTTCGAAGGCAATAAAAAAAATTTTATTTTTTAAACCAATTTTCATCATTTTATGTATAATTTATAAATAAAACATTGTTTTTTTTACGAAATTACCAGTGAGTTATTTCTAAATGACTTCTTGCAATAAATCTATATTATTTCATCATTATTTAAGCAAAATAAATTTAAAACAAATTATTTTGTTATTTCTCAGCATTTAAACTTTGTACTTTTAAAGTAATCAACTGTTACAATCAGTGTATACTTATCTTAGACATTTCGACAACAATCATCTATTTTTATTGTTATTAACAATTCTATCAGCAATTTGTTTTTTATAATTTTCCTTGCTAACAGTAGATAACAATTTACGATTTGTAAAAGAAACTTATTGTCTTGTTTAAATACTATATTATATATACTGTGTAATGCTACATCAGTTGAATTGTTAATCAGAGTAAAGGCAGTGAATCTTTATCGATGTGTCTAAAAAAGTTAAAAATTTTGTTATCAAAAGGTAATTGCTTTAAAAGATCAAACTTATTTGTTTATAACAAAATTTAATACATTTTTAGACAAGTGCTTTGTTATTCAAAGTCTTTTTTATATAGTTTCTTTATGGGTATTAGTTATTTTTTAATAAATCGAGGTATTTGTTTTCAAGCTGTAAACTTCCAATTCGAAAAATTTCTTTGTTCGAAAATTGTCTGTCAAACTCTTTGATGCCTAATTTTATTCAGTTTAATTAAAAATAAACTTTTACATCGGATAACAATTGTGCTCTGCAAATTAATTTTTCCATGGACCGATTTCACTAACCAACTGGCCACACACTCCTTTGGTCAAACTCTTTTCCCTTTTCCAACTGGTTTGAGGAAATGGGGGTGTGGGCATTTAAAACATAAACTTTTTAAACAAATGATAACCTAACTAAACTCTTTTAAATAAAATGTTCCTTGAACGTAAGGTGTTGTTGTAAATAACGAACGTTTTTTCATCTCTGCCTTTTCATTAGTCATATGGAAGTGATAGATAAAAATAAAAATTTTAAATATATCGAAAATCAGGAACACCCGCGATTCTAAATAATGACCTTTTTCTATGTGGCATATCGTTATGTTTATACTTATTTTAATTAATATAAAAGCATTATATTGATCTAAAATACTTTTTTTCAAATATTAAAAGTTTTATAATTACCACTTTTGCTAGTTTCATCCTCACATAGTTCAACATTTTACTGTTACTTTCCCAAGATATTCAATACGTCAAAAGAAATATATATTTGATAATAACGCAATGGAAAAATACGTATAACTTATATCAGTATCTGAGGCTCACTTCATATCGCGTAATACGGTGCGCACTATTAATTTGATCTATTTGCACATTAGGAATCATTTTCTAACAATCAAACACACAGTTTCAGTAAAACTAAATATCGATATATATTCGCATTTTGAAAACATTATTTGAAGGTTCTATTTTAGAAGCGATTAAAATCCAAAGCTATGAACATATGTACAATATTCAAGATTTCGAACCGCTTGTATATGGTATTAAATTAAGACACATTTTTAGACGTTAGCTAACTTTATCTATTTGTAACACGTAACATATTTCAAGAAAGTCGAAAGATCATTATTTAAAACGTTTTAATACATTGGGAGCAAAACATTATAAGGTTCAATGTTTTTGGAAACTGTAACAAAACACGAGAAACAAAAAAAACACTTTTTAGTTTAAAAAGTAAATAATTATTTTAGATAATTCTGATTCATTTATAAAACGTAGAATTTTGTTAAATAGACCGCGCCACATTACCCACTTTTCACCTATCCTATATAAATAATCTATTTGCTCGTAGTTTTTATAAAAGTACATTATGTATATCATAATACAAAATAAACATTCAATAAATACAATTCGAATCATGTTTATCTGAGTTATTCTTTAAAGATCCATTAAAATGACAGAAGACTTATCCGACCTTTATTTCATTTGCACAGCAGTATACTCATTTCATGATTCAATGAAGATCTTCTATCAGATTCAGGGATCGAGTGGTTGGGAATACTTAAGGTGTCCTGATTCTGACGTAAATTCTCTTCTATACTGGTAAATTTTGGCTGTCTCATTGCTTGCAGTAATGTCGTCTCATTATTAAGGAGAACCCTCTCGTTGAGCTTGAGAGCATCCCTCGTGTTCTCTTCCTCGTCTTGTCTTCGTTCCTATCACACTCCCTCGGAGTCCCGTGGTACCTCTTGTGATATTAAAAGCGATGACAGGGGTTCCAACTGAGAGGTATTAAGGGCTGCTGACCTAAAAGAGGGTTAGACAACAAGGGCTGTCGTTCTTGAATTTCTCCTTGTCTCTGAATTGCTCTCTGAATTCCTTCCTACGCGAGAACAGCTCAACGATCCTGTCAGATTCCCACAACCGTGATTAAGGGCCTCTAAATGATTTATTAATTAAGCGTAAGATATGGGGTTTTCGGATTACAATTGTCCGCAAGAACATCCCTTGGGCGACTATCGGATCCTGATGATTTATTTCCCCCGAGATTCGTTGAGATTGGACTGATTGTAATTCAAATTATGGATTTCCTTTATTGAAATACTTGCGTACTTATTGATACTAGCATTATAAACTGAAAGCTAATTTTCATAATTGAAAATTCAATTTAAAAACGATAAATTCTCAGAAGAAAATATAATGCACAATTGATATTTCACCTCAAAAAGGTTTTACTTGATATTAAAAAATAAGTGAATGCATCCAAGGAGAATATTTTTCAACAAAGTAGGTGAATCTTTAAACAAAAAAGTTTAATTTTTAACCATTTGCATTTTCTATTAAAAAAGGTGAATGTTTTATCAAAAATACCAATTTTCTACAAAACTATTTAATTTTTATAAAAGGTAAATGATATTCCAACAAAAAAGTTAATTTTGAAGCAAATAGTTGGATTTAAAACCAAGAATATGGATATTCTACCAGGATGATTAATCTTCTAATAAAAAATACGAATTTTCAACGAAAGATTTACATTTTCAAAGAAAGGTATCAATTTGTAACTAAAATGATGAATCTTTAAGAAAATAATTGAATTATTTACAAGTTAGTTCAACTTTAAGTATAAAAAATAAAAAATAAAGATTTTAATTTTAAGTAAATTTTAATTTAATTTAATTTAATTTTAATTTTAATTTTAATTTTAGTTTCTCAAAAAAATGCCAAAACTGTTAAATCCTCTTCCAAAAAAGACTAATTTGAAACAAGTTGCAGTTTTAGCTAAAAATATGAAATCTGTTAATCTTAATTTATTATCCTAAAGAAATTAATTTTAAATAAGAAAGTTATTTTTAAAGCAAATATTTAAGTTTTTAACTACACAGACTGATTTTCTGTTAAACAGATTATTTTCTACTAAAAAGGAAGAATTTTCAATAAAATAGTGTTATTTTTAAAAAAAGGAATAAACTTTCAATTAAAATGATAAATCTTTACCCAAAAAATGAATTTTTTTAAAAGTATTTGATTTTTTAAGTCTAAAAGATTTTTATTTTAAATCAGTTACAGCTTGAATTCATAAAAAATACAAATTTTCAACATGTCTTAAAAACTTAAAAGGTTTTTGGTGTTCAAGGAAATCATTCGACAAGTTAATTTTCTATTGAAATTTTTCTTATTTCCTAAGTCCTTTATTGCGAAATTGAGATTTAAAAAAAATAAATAAAATAAAAACAGCGGCATTTTATTGTCATGTTCGAAAAAGTATTTTAGAATACAAGATATTATTGCAAGATCTTCCGATATACAGTACAGGTCAAAAGTTTGAATACACTTCTTTTTTTATGGTTGATTAAGTTCTCTTAATTTTAAGTATATCAGAGCTAAAACCTTTTCTTTTTAAAGGATTAAATTATTTTAAAATTCTGTAGAAAATGATCCTAGGTTGAAGCCTGTTTGTCTATTTTTCAAGTAGATATTGCAAGTATAGTGTACAG
>JAAAKG020144862.1:0-11022 GCA_010014905.2 Druon quercuslanigerum
TTATTAGAATTGCTATTTATATAGATCATCTCTGAAATAATTCTTTTTTCATAGTTAGGTTCTCGATTTATAATTTTCACATTGTCCCAATCAAATGTGTGAACAAGATTATATTGATGTTTATAAATAACCAATTCTGCTTTTCTCTTATTGATATGTCCGTTAATACGGGTTTTTAATGATCTTTAGGTTTGTGATGTTTTGTGCTTGAAAAAATCAGAATATAATCCCAAAAATAAAACAATAAATTTTTTTTTTTACTGCAGCCTTACTAGGCTAGCACAACAAATAATTGTCATGTCTATGTTCAATAGCATTAATATTTGCTAAAAAAACGGATTTTTAAAACTTGGAACGCGTTCTTTACACAAAATTTTCAAAAATACAAATTTCGAAAATCTAAAATATGTGCTGGGCTGTGCCAGGTTAGCAGAAAAAATAACTCTAATATCAATTTTCAATGGCATTCATATTTCCCAAACAAATGCAATCTTTTTCCATTTGATTTGCAATTATATAAAATTATCTCTGGTGACTTTTTTGGGAAAATATTATTTCCAGTAAAATTTGATATTGAAGTTATTTTGTTGTAATAGCCTAGCACAACCTATAACAAATTTCAGATTTTCGAAATTCCTATTTTTAAAAATGTTGGGTAAAGAATGCTTTCCAAGTTTAAAAAATCCGTTTTTTTTTTGTGAAAATATTAATGTCAGTAAAATTCGACATCATAGTTATTTGTTTTGTACTAGCCTATAATTAATACACAACCCAGCACTAGCTTCAGATTTTCAAAATCTCTATTTTTGAAAATATTGGGTAAAGATGTTAAAAAAATATTTTTTTGATTTTTGTTGTCAAATATTGATTTTTTCAAAAAATCCTTCACGGCACAAAACAGCACAAATCTAGAAAAATTCAGCACAAGTTTCATATTTTTAAATTCAGAAATGATCAGGCAGTTTTTTTCAAATCGGTTTTTTTCGAAAATCGCCAGATATTAAAATTTGATTTGCGGCACAAGTTTTTGCATCTTTCATAGTACATACCACAACATTTTTTTCTATCGAAAAAATCAATTGGCACGGCTGAAGTACAAAAATTTTTTTGACTTCTGGGGCAAATTTTGATTTTTACAAAAAATCATTTACGGCACAAATGTTTTGTGCCGTAAATGATACAAACCCAGTACAATTCAGAACAAATTTAATTTTTTAGAAATTTAAAGTTGGGATGGCCAACGTCCTGGACATTTCTCGAAGTCTCTATCACAATTTTTAAATATAATATAAAAAATGACTGGAAATTTCAAAAAATTATTTTTGAAAAATGGTTTGGGATGACTATGTAATTATTTCTTTGGATCTTATTTCAATGTTTCTGAGTTTACCCCTTGATTTATTTGAACAGGTAATTTTAAATAGATGGGATGATATTAAAACATGTACTCGATTATGCCAAAAACAATTTATCAAAGGTATAGTTATTATTATGAACTCAACTTTTTTTGAATTGAATGGATCTTTTTATATGCAAATTTTTGGTAATCCCATTGGTTCAGTCATTTCTTTGATTTTAGTAGAATTTTTTTATGGTGGATTTGGAGGTTTCTCCTTTCAAGTATCTCGATTTTGATTTGCCTTTTTATTTTAACAGCTTTTAACAGTTATCATCCAAAACTTCAATTTGCCCATCAAATAAAAAGGAATAATTAAATTATTTATTTAAACAGAGAAGCAATTAACAGTCAGGATGGTAATATTATTACCAATTGGTGCAGGATCCGTTTCAAAACAAATTTGCAGTAATCAAGAACATACGGCAGAGTTATTGTTAGGAATATCCCTTTTCTAAATCATTACCCACAAAAATTAATTGAAAAAAATATTAAAACTAGACTTTAACAAATCAAAAGCAATATTTTGCCTGAAAATAATCAGAGAGAATTCAGAAAATAGTTCCTCAAATACTTAAGATTCATAATATTGTCCGTTAACACCATTTAAAATGGATTCAATAATAAATTTTTGCAAGGATCCTTCAGATAATTTTGAAAAGCTTGGTGTTGTTTTCAATGTCACTTGCAAGATTTTTGAGATGACTTACGTGGGATATTCTGACAGATTTTTTAATGGTAGGATAATAGCATGAGTTTGACTAGGATAATGTCAAAATTTCGCATAGTGAAAGTAATGAGACAAAGAGAGAATTTATAAGAATGCTTTACCTTAAGAACAAAAGAATTTATTAATTAATTTAAATACTGATTTGCACATGATAAAAAGTCATTCTATTCCTATTAATTATATTTAGCACTGAGTTTTCATAAATTTTTATTTTATTTTTTTATTTTCACTAGTTCTGATGTGCTGATGATGGATTTCTCATGTATTTTTATAATCGGTTTACCTGTTGACAATCACCGGATGTTTCCGATCTTTGATAGGTTTTCATTTCGAACCTCATTTAATTCTCAGGTGCCATGAGGAGAGCATCGTGTTGTTGTTGCTGTTCCTCTCTGCTTGTGTATTTTTTTGTTTAAACAATTTTTTTAGTATTATTATTATTATTTTACTTTGATAAGGGTGCTCTATGGGTACTAAAACGTCGGTGTTTATTTTTTACAAATGTTTTTTTGTTGTGTTTTGATTCCTCAAAGGAGGAAAATTATTTTCTTTTCTTTTTTAGATGGAAAGTGTTTTTCTTTATTTTTTCTTTCAAATTTCAATAAAATCATTTTACAGTGACTATGCAAATTTGGTCATGGAATTCCAGGTTTTATTTTCAGGAATTCTGCACATTAATTTGATTATTGGACATTGGATAGGATTTTTAATTTGATTTTAAACTAATCTAAATTTTTCTAATTGTGACTTTATAGCATCTTTATTATCCACGTATGCACAGATTTAAAAATTATTATTAGATTCTTCGTGAACAGAATATTTGTCTCTTAAACAGAAAATTGGAAACGACAATTTCTTTAAGAACCAACTAATTTTAACTTCAATTTTTAATATACGAGATGAACAATGATAATGAAACAGCATATGATAGCATCGATCATGTGAAACACGGAATATCACATCCACATATCTTTGCTTCTGCAATTTAAAAAAATAAATTATAGCAGTTCGAACAAAACGTCCAACACAATACCAATTTGACAACCCAGTGGAAAATTTCCAGCATATCATCCGTTTTCGAAAAGGAATTTATTGGATCCACGTAACTTATGGCATTATGATAATCAAGACCATGAGAATCCGGAAAAAAAATTCATTGAACTCCCTGAATAAATAGAAAAAAAGTAGAAATTAAATTATTCGACAAATTTGAATATGACCTACTTTTCAAGCAACTCCCTCCGCTACAATTAGAGTATAAATATAACCAGGTGTGCGGCCCTTCTTCAGTAATCAATAAATTTTTTTACGAATAGCAAACTTTTGGAACTCAAACAAGATAAAAATGAGGAATTTCTTTCTAAAGCACATCTACGATGTTAATCCAATTTGTGGAAGAATTCAGAAACTGTTTGTTTCTGATAAAATCAAAAATGAAGGAAGTCGAGTAGTGCAATATTTTGCTAGTTTAGGGGGTAAGCGACTTTTCTTGATATGTTAACATCTTGTTAACATCTCATTTTGACTGTACTAGAGAAAATTATTTTACCATGCCAAAGAATGATTTATTGCAATTTTGTTACAAAATTGTTATCCAATAAAAAACTATCTAATAACAGTTATGGCAGGAAATTCTTAAACACTGTTGTCAGTTTTTTTTAATTTCTTGATATTTAGTCAATCGAACTTTACTTTTAAAAGAACAAATTTAAATTGAAAATTATTCTTTATTAACAAAGGTAACCAATTTGTTTAACTTTTAGAACAAATGCTGTATAAATGATTTGAAGATCTTAGAATAAAATTTTTAAGCTTCTAATATTTTGAAAGGTGATTTTTTATTTAAAAAAATTAATTTCAACAAGTAAGTTAATAGGTTTTGAATAAAAAAAATTGCATAGGATTTCTGGAAAAATTAAAAATAATTTTTTATTTTACACAATTTATTTTAAGAGAATATAAAAAAAAACTTTTAAATATTCTAAAAGATTTCCAAAATTGTCAAAAAAAATTCTGGAAGATTTTAAAGGATTATTTTTTCATTTTGCAAAATTTCAGGAACCCGAAAAACAGGTTTTTACGAATTTGTATGAATGTCTGTACGTCTGCCTACGTCTGTCTGTATGTCTGTCTGTCCGTTATCAAGATAACTTTTTGAACAATTATTTTATTATGTAGGCCTTTGATATTTTTAGATAGGACAAGTAGATTTTCTTTTATTCGTAAAAAATAATTTTGAACATAAAAAAAGGAAATTTTTGGAAAAACGATCCGAGAGACAAAACAAAGAATAAGAATACAATACATTTATCATAAAATTGTTAAATATAATGAAAAGTTCGTTAACACTGAAGGAGTTTTAACAAAGAAGAATTCACAATCACCGAATTACAGTTGTCAAAGCTTTTACCTTTAATTTTAAAAATTCTAGGCCCAAATGTGGGGCAAATACAAAAACAATTGTAGTTATATTTGAGTCAGTTTTAAAAAACATATTGCAATTAAAAACTATTTCAAGACTAATGATTCCCTATAATTTAATAGTTATATTCAAATTTTTTCATGTGTTGAGGCCTCTCAAATATATTTTAAAGTGACTCAAATTTGTTAAAAAATGTTTTAAAACCCTGCAAAATAAAACAAAAACTTCCTAAAAATTGTCTCGATACTTTTTTGACACGACTGATATTTTCAAAATTTTTCTGAATTTTCTCGAAAAACCAGAAACAAACCAGGACAATGGGGGGTCATCTGACTGTACTAATAACTTTTACCTTGAAGGGTTGAATTTTAAGGTCATTTAAAGGCCAAAGTAAGTTTTTTAAATGAGAACATTTATTTTTGACACTGGATTCAGAAAGAGCGGACAAGTTTAGTCCGAAAATACAGTTTTAATTTTTTAGAGTGCCCTCAAGAAGGTCAAGGCTAAATCTTGATAATTCATCCAAAAGCTTTTTTTTAAACTATTGAGGATTTATTAATGAACAAATGTTTGTCGTGCTTGTTTCACGTGAGTTCCCTGGCCACAAGGTCAAGATGGTCAAGGTATTTCCCGCCAAGCCTACCTAAACATTTGTTCGCCCTTAAATCCTCAAAGAAAACAGCTTCTGGACGATTTTTTAACTTTGTAACTTGAAATTCTGAAGGTCACTTTAACAAATTAAAAACTATTTTTTTGGATGTAAAATTATCTGCTCTTTCCGAATCCCGTCTCAAAAAGAGAGGTTCCTATTTAAAAAATTTAATTTGACCTTCTAATAACCCTGTCGGGCAAAACGGGAAGATCATTATAAAAAGTTTGGAAAGTATTCAATTTATAAATTTAGTTTGAAAGTAGGAAAGGAAAAATGGAAAACTCAAAGCGAGAGTTTGTTGGTGGGGAGAGTAGGGATAAGGAGCGAGAAAGGCTAAGGAAAAGATAAAGAAGATCGGGAATGAAGAGAGGGATGAAAAAAAGAAGAAAAATGGGAAAATATCTAAAGGATGGAATGAACGTTGTGCTAAAAAAAGATGCTAAGGTAGAAATAGAGGAAGTGCGATGTAGGAAAGGAAATGCAAGGAGGAAAGAAAAGGATACTAGTGAAACTAAAGAAAGGTTAATATAAGATGAAATTGTTGATAACGAAATGGGCGTTATATGAAAGCTTTTAGAGAATAGAGGATAATTTGACATTTGGTAGAAAGGAGGAAAATATGGTATGGAAAGAGAGAAAAGAAAAATTTATATTGGGAGAGTAAGAAATAGAAGAGTGGATGATGGAGTAATAGTGTATAGGGGCGAATGAGAAAGAATGTTTTTTGGCTTAAAATTTCGATTTCGATTGATCACTTTTTGAATTTTAATCCAAAATAGCTGGTTAACGAACTCGTCCTTTCTTCTAGGACCTTTAAAAAGTGTGCCAAAGCTCGATTTGATCCGTTCATTTTTTCGAGAGTTATAGTGTTTTCGGACGGACGGCCGGACCGACAGGCATACAGACGCCATCGTAAAAACTTGATTTTCGGATTCAGAGGGTCTCGAAACGTGGAGATCCGTTGAAAAACTGTGGTGTCAAATTTCGGCCAATTCTAATACTTTCTCAATCATAAATGGTGAGACTGTAAAACCATACAATAAACATAATTCAAAAATAATTTATAATAATATCATAAACATTTTTAATTTATAGCTTGTCTCTCAATGGTAGTTTGCGGATCGTACTTAGCGTGGCCATCACCAGCTATACCCCACTTGACTAGTACAGATTCAACCTTCCCAGTTACGCATGCACAAGGTAGTTGGATTGTATCCTTTTTCATGCTCGGAGATCTCCTTGGTTCACTGATAAATCCACTATTCATTGATCACATAGGCCGGAAGTACTCCTTATTTATTTTTGCCATACCAGTAGTAATTGGCTGGATTATAACCATCTTCGCAAATAATTACTTATCTCTCTGCATAGCAAGATTTGTCGGCGGAATAGGTGTAGGAGGAATCTTGGTATCTCTAGTGATATACCTAACAGAAATTTCAGAAAAGAACATCAGAGGCATTCTGGTTAATATGATGCAAATATCAATGGCAACAGGCGTTTTCGTCTTTACATCAATTGCAGCCTACACATCCTACAATGTTTTGAACTATTCTTCTGCTTTACTATCAATAATTTCTCTCCTGATCTTTCCACTGTTACCAGAAACACCTTACTATTACCTGATGCAAGGTCGAACCGCTGATGCGATTAAAAGTTTGATGAAGTTAAGGAGAATTAATGACCCAAATAAATTCACTTTAGAAATAGCTGAAATGAGATTGGCTATAGAAGAAGATGAAAAACTAAAAACCTCCAGTCTCTGGGAGTTAATAAGCAAAAGCTATAACCGCAAGGGACTGCTAATTATACTTCTGTTAAAGTCGACTCAACTGCTGTCTGGAAAAGTGGTAATTTTGGTTTATGCGCAGGAGATTTTCACTAAAAGTAAGCTTTCTATAAGTCCAGGAGTTCAAGTGATGATGATTCATGGAGTTTCGTTACTAGCTGCTCTCATAACTAATATGGTAATAGACAGATTTAACAGAAGAACCCTTTTTTTGGCTACTGGGTTGTTAGCTGCTCTTTGCTTAGGAAGCGTTGGTTTATTTTTCTTTATTGAATTGTACCTCAAGGCTGAAGTCTCCTCTATTGGATTACTGCCACTTGTGGCTTTGATTTTGTATCATATTGTGTATCGGTTTGGATTAGGGTCTATTCCCTATATTGTTTTAGGAGAAATTTTTCCAATAAATGTAAGGGGTAGTGCAGTAGCCTGTGGCATGATTACGGGATCAGTGTTCTCGTTTGGAACTTCAGCAAGTTACAATGGAGTGACCAACGCTACTGGTGTTTATACGACCTTTTTCTTTTTTGCAACAGCTACAACTATTGGATCTTTTCTTACATTTTGGATCATGCCTGAAACTAGAGGAAGATCGCTGGTAGAAATTCAAGCAATGCAGAATCCAAAAATTAAGAAGAAGCTAGATTCAGAACGTAGGATTAAAAAATCTTTAAATGCGGAAATCTAATTCTGAAAGTGGCTGCTATGTGTGAATGTAAAAAATACAATAATCGAATGAAATCATATTTTTGTGGTATTATTGAAACTATGTAAATATTAGTTTAGTTTTTATTATTAGTTCATTATTAGTTTTATTATTAGTTTATTATTATAGTGGTGCTTCAAAAATAATTGCACGACAATGAAACATGAAATTTTGTACCTCAAATAAATCGATTGACGTAATATTTTGCTGGCTTTTGTGGTAAGTTATGTAACCAGATACTTTTAATTCACTTTTTGGATAACCAAAAAACTACTTTTGTAGTTTTCATTAGCATTATACCTCAACTTTTTTTTACTTCTTGACACCTATTAGTGATAGATATGATGGTCCTGTGATAGATTTGATGGATATGATGTTTCCTTCATTACCTTTCTACCACTTGTGGCTTTGGTTTTGGTTTTACTGATTGCTGTGGGATGGGTAGCATCATGCTTCAAATTTGAAACTATAATGATTTAAATAATACTACTTTTTTATAATTTTTTTGCAACAATAATGCTCTTTGAATCTTTGGTCAAATTCCGGATTATGCCTAGAACTAATAGAAGCTTATTAGAGGAAATGCAGGCAATGCTGAAACTTAAAATAAACACTGGAAGCCAAAGTTGTCTTGTCTGATTTTTTAACCAACAGAACATTTTCTCTATGCCAAGATAATTATTTGGTTGGAAGATTAGATGAAGTTTGTCGCAAATGGATAATGTTTAACGCAAAAGGATTCTTACTGAGACAAATGAAAATCCTCTCTGTCCTTAATTTAAAAAGAAATCGCATGTGTGTTAAACCGCATCAGAGGAAATTTCTTTAAAAGAAGCTAGAGCTGGAGCAAAAAAGTAACAAATATTTAAATTAAAAAATTTGTAAACCTGATTCTGCCATTGGCTTCTCTTATATAATATGTTATTCTATATTATAAAGATGTTTGTAAAGAACAAGACACTATAAGAATCCGAATCTTTAAATAAACTCGAGGAAAAAAACAGTGTCAATAGTGACAATAGTGTGTAATTTGTTAGATACCGATTGTAATGTAAATAGCAAGTAATCTATTCCGGATAAAATTCAATTTTACCCAATCTTAAAATTTTTTGCTAGTCACGACGCATGCACATGTCGAGTTTAATATTTAACTATATGCTAATTTATTACCATTATTTGTACAAGAGCCGTGCAAGAAGGCCATGCAAGATAAAGCCAGTGAACTTGCTCTTTTTGATTTGTGCTCTAAAAGAATTACAGTCAAAATTTGTAGACCAAATTTTATTTTTCCTGAAGCAATAGCAATCCTCAATATGTCGGAGTGTTGCAAATCACCAATGCAACTAGAATAAGGGATAGGATTTCATGAATCTTTGTGAAACAAAAACAAGAAGATGAAGGAAGTCGATTGGTGGAATATTTAGCTGCTTTTTGTTGTGAGTCGTGTAACAAGAAACTCGTAATTTCAATAATACAATTTTTGTAATGATAATTTTAGCAGATACATCATACGAGATCTGGAACCTAGCATCAATATCTCCACTAATATTTTTTCTTTTGGTGTTTCCTTTTTTATCTGAAACACCTTATTATCTGATGAAAGGCCAGAATGATGATGCTCTCAAATTTTTAATGAATTTGAGAGGAATTATTGAAACAGGTAAACTAAATTCAGATATCAGGGAGATAAAATTGGCAATAGCCGAGGATCAAAAGCTTAAAAAATCTGGACTTTGGGAGCTGATTAGCAAAAGCTATAATCGAAAAGGATTGTTTATTATATTCTTCATGAGGCTGATGAAATCCTTGTCCTTCTACAAAAAGTAAATTTTAAGTTATAATTTTTACTGGAATTATGTTAGTAGCTTCCTGTGAAACTAATATAGTAATAGGTAGATTTATTAGAAAAACTCTTTTTTTGTCTACTGGATAATTAGCCTCAATTTTCTTAAGAAGCGTTGGACTTTTTTTATTTATGGTTTTCTTTATGGTTTTTCTTTTAGTTTCTGCAACACATGGCATTGGTTTTACTTTATGTGGTCTATCTGATAGGTCCTAGTACTATTCTCTATATGGTTATGGGATCATGCTACAAATTTTGACTATCATCAGTTTACAATGTTTTAAAAATTTTAAACAATAATGCTAATTATACCTATTGTCCATCAGGTCATCACGACCGTTTCCAAATAATAATACAATAAAAGAAGGAAATTGATAATTAAGAAAACGTAGATTAATAAAAGTTTGATCGTGTGACAATACAAACTAGAAATCTTCTGAAATTCCATACAACATCTTGAAATCTATAATATATAATTAAATGTTTCAAATTCTCTGAAATCCCTTGGATTATTTTTAAATCCTCTAAAAAGTTTGCAATCCTATAAAATCCATTCATATCCTTGAAATCAGCGAAAAACCAATTTAAGCAATAACTTTACAATAATAATTCGCATATTTAGCAACAGAAGTTAATTAATAAATCATTAAAATTTGGCCTCAGCGAGGTAGAAAATGATTTGCCAAAGGATTTTTCAATCCATTGTACTCTAAAACTTTAAAAACACTTTTTGTGTTATTTTCCATCGACGTGACCGTCGGTTCATGTTGTGGCGTCAGTTTACAAGGTGGCTGCATGCTGAGGGTCAAACAATAATACCAATTACATGGGACAAGGCATATTTGATTTTTTTTTTATATAAAATGGGTGTATTTAGATATTATTTATTTTTATAAATAAACAAACGATTTCAAAATCATTTAAACACACGATGGAAAATCTTTTTTGCCTAATATAATAAAAAAAAAAGTTTTGTCCCGTACAAAAGTGAAACTCAAAAACTGAAATCACCCTCAAAATTTTTTTAAAAAGCGGAAAATTAAAAATTTTTGTAACATTTTTGAGTAGCTGGTTCAAAAAAACATAAACTTTAAATAGCATACAATATTTATTATTCTTATAAAAGAATTTTAAATATTTTAGATTATTTTAGAAGAATTCCAGTAATTTATTGAGTTTTTGAAGGATTTTAATTATTTGAGGGTATTGTAAAAGATTCGTAGGCACTTTCATGATCTTTAAAAATTTTTAATAAATTAAAAAAAAATATCAAAAGATTTGAAATATTTTAGGAAAGTTTAAAAGATTCCTAGAACTTTTTTCAATTTATTTTATAATCAATTTTGTAATCAAATATTGATTCCTAATTTTTAAAAATCATTTTAATCCTTTTTATTCAATAAATAAAAAATAAAAATATTTTTTTATATCTAGTATAGATATTTTTAATCTCTTGAAAATTTATTGGAATCTCTTAAAATACCCCA
>JAAAKG020144863.1:0-11022 GCA_010014905.2 Druon quercuslanigerum
AAAATCAAAATATTTTGATCAGAGAAAAAAACAGTTTTTCGTAAATAATTCGAAAAATAAAAAAGGTACAACTTTTTCTATGAAAAGAAAAAGATGCAAAATTAAATTGTCACTCAGAATATATATTTTAAAATTTTAAATTCAAGACTTCATTTTCAGGAGCTCAGGGGCATCCGACGCCTCAATTGTTCTATATTGAATAACTACAACATTTGTTGACATTAAAAACTTTTTCGAATATTTCAGTTTGCTGCAGTGCCCGTACGCTAGTGTTTCGAATGTTATTAAGTCCCCAGAATCAGTTTTACTACAATAGAAGCCGAGATAACCATTTAACCCTACTTGAAGGTTCGGTACGTTTTATACAAAAAAATGGTACCGTCGTTGGATTTGGGGAGCATGGCAAGCCTATCAGACCACTTCGTGATCGGGACGGAAATGCGTTTGTAATCCGAGATAGTGAACGCATATATATCAGAGATAACCAATTTGAGGAATATGGTGTAACAGGAAATATGCCACAACGATCGTCACCAAGATACAAAGGGGTATCTGTAAACCCGAGGATACTTGCATGCAGAAGAAACAGAACCTAACATGCAATTCCGCTGTATGTTCCAATATTAAACAATAATTGAATCATTATGTTGGGAAATAGTTTTATTTTTATTAAACACTCAAGACTTCACAGTCTTTTGCCTATTCCCCTCGGTTTCCTTTTTTTTCAAGAATACCTAATATCTACACTACCGTCGGAAATTATGAGATCGATTGACGCAAGCACTATTAAAAATCACTGCTGGCTTTGAACTACAATGACTCAGCGAAAAAAAATTCTAGATTTTCTAAAATTTTGTACCTCGACTTCAACTTTTAGCATGACCTAGGAAAATTGTTGCAAAAATCTAAAAATTATACGACAAAGAGCCTAAAATTTTATCTTTAACTTAAGGGTACAACCCGCACTTTGAACGTCCAAAAAAAGGCCTATTTTTCAGAATTTTTTCAAAAAATAATATGAATTATATTGATGTAAAAGTTAATAGGTTTGTTAATAAGGTCTGAAAATATAAGAAAAAATTTTTTTATCGGTTTTTTTTTTCAGTTTTTATACACAAAAACTGTAGCTGCACATATTTCTATGATTTTGGGGTAGGTAGACGGGAGGCATAATATCTCATCAACGGCTCATCAGAAACCAAAAAATCAAAGTGTTTTAGTTTCAGTATGAAAGTAGCTGGAAGATGGACTACGGACTTTGTTTTTTATCCATAAATAACAAAATAGCGGTCAAAATTAAAGAAAGAAAATTTTTAACGCTTTTTTTTTGCACTGATTTTAGTGAAAAAAATAGGTAAAACTCAAAATTATAAATCGTCCGTAGTCCACCTTCCGTCTTCCGCCCGTTATAAAAAACGTTGTTTTGAGAAAAACGTGTTTAAAGTTTTTTTAAATTAAAAATCATGAAAAAATCTTACCTAAATTTAATCAGCGATGCCTTCGGATCTTCAAAAAATTGTAGTTTCAAAGTTGGTTGTACTCTTAAACCAAAGAAACTTAGAAAATCTTGATCGATTCCCGAGATACGATTAAAAATGTTCAATCGTATCTGAGTTAAGTTTTAGTCGATGATCACGGCTCTCGGCCGGTCTGCTGCTCGCCTCCTTTGTTTATGCAGGACCGAATAGACCACGCACAGAGGTGGTCCTTGATTAGAGATCTCTTATACTTTTGATTCTGCTCATCAGTAATTTTTATTCCCAATTATTGTAAATTTTTTAAATTATGCATTGTTTTTTTTAACTATTTAGAATTATTTCAATTCAGAATTATCCCCATATTAAAGATTAAAAAATAATGAACAGTTTTTTTTATTTCTTAAAATATTTATCAACTAGAATATTAATAAAAATGTAGATATATTGTTACGGGAGTAAACTATTTTTCAAACGAATTAAGCAGATAAATTCTAAATAAATTATTCATATGAAGAACACTCAAAAATATTAAAAGTGAATAATAATGGCATTTCAAAAATAAATTAAATATAAAACAGTGCGTAGGTGCAATGAAAATTATATTTTCAATTTCTAATAAGTATTTTATTATTTTCCTTTACAGAAATATTTTTCTTACAAAAAAAAAAACTCGCTCATTATTTAATTTTTCAAAGATCAAAATTACAATCAAGCACCACCTATGTGCGTGGCCTATTCGGTCCTGCCTCAACGAAGGAGGCGAGCAGCAGACCGGCCGAGAACCGTGATCGTCGACTAAAAGTTGAAGTCGAGGTACAAAATTTTAGAATATCTAGAATTGTTTTTAAACTTATCACGTGCTGTATTCTCTTTAGCAGATAAAAAAAATCTGTTTGACATTACTAGATGTGGAATTTCATAGGCTTTCCAACTGCTTTTTTTTTTTAAATGCCCTATCATTTTTTCGCTGAGTTATCGTGGTTCAAAGCCAGCAGTGATTTTTAATATAAACTTATAGTAAGCTATAATGATTAATTCTCGTTTTATTATATACAAATAGTTTTTATGTGTTGTTTTGTAAAACCATAATACAGTTAGTTGTATAAAATGTGTTTGAAATTTTTAAATACAAAAACACAACAACCGATATTCACCCATTGCAATGTTTTTTACTTTTTTCTGATAATAATGATGGTTGGGATATCTCCTCTTTCAAAAGTCAAAAATAAGAGTCTAAATATTTTCTGCCAAAACAGATAAATTTCAACCCCACAAAAATAAAAATTTTTGCAAAATGTAAATAAGAAATTGCATATTGACAAATAAATAGTTGTATTTTTAAGCCAAAAGGGCGGATTGTTTCGCGGACAATTAAATTTTCAACACAAATTCCATTTTGAAGCAAGAAAGAGGAATTTTTCGCTATTAAAGATGAATGTTCAATCCAAAATTATGAATTTTTAACAAAACAGTTGATTTATTGAAAACAAGATGCCTTCAACAAAATAGTTAAATTTTTTAACAAAATAATTAAACTTTCAACAAAAAAGATTAATTTTTCACCTACAAAGATGAATTTTCAAGCAGGAAGATTAGCTTCTACCAAAAAAGTGATTTTCAACAAAATGCATACATTTAGAACCATATAGTTCAGTTTTCATGTAAAAAATATCAAAATTCAACCATTAATGGAACTGTTTAATTTTCTGTTGAAAGTATTACTTTCCTACAAAAAAAAACGAATTTTTTAACCAGTTGATTTTTAAATATGAAAAGATCAATTTTAGACAAACAAGACTAATTTTTGTACCCAAAAAAATGCGCATTTTTTCAAAAAAAATCCATGAATTTTCTACCAAATAGTTAAAGTTTCAACTCATACAAGTAAAATTTTCAAACGAAAAAGAAAAAATTAAATTCACAGACAAAAAATTCAATTTAGGAAAAAAAGTAAATTTCAATGACATAGTTCAATGTTGAACCAATGAAATTAATTTTTAACTAAAGTAATGAATCTTTTTGAAAAATTAACAAAATGGTAAAAATATTTGAACAAATACTTGGAATTTAAAAAAAAAGGAATCTCTTTTACATCAAATAGTCGAAATTTTAACTAAAAAGGGTAAATTAAGCAAAAGAGAAATAGAAGAATTGTTTTAGAAACATTGTTGAAAATTCAACTGTTAGCTGAAATTAAAAGAACTTTCTGAAAAACTCATTTTTATGGGTGTAAATTAAACTAAGATATTGAAAATTTATTTCTTTTTTAATTGGAAATTAATTTTTCAATTCAAGATTCAACTGTTCAGTTTACAATTTAATTAAATTGTTGACCTTTTTTTTCATCAAAATTAATTTTTACCTAAAAATTGAACTGTTTCCTTCTTAAGGAAAAATGTATAATTTTAAATTGAAAATTGAAGTATTTTGTTAAAATTTGTCTTTTTGGTATAAAATTAATCTTCTTTCTTGAAAAGTCATCTCTTTGGAAATTATTTTTGTTTTGTTACAAATTTTTTTCTTTTAAGGAAAAATTTTTTTCAACTAAAAAATGAACAATTCTAGGCTTGGTTTAAAATTAATCTTTTTCACTTAAGAATTCGACTGTTTGGATGAAAATTCATGTATTTAGTTAAAAATTTATTTTTTAGGAAGAAAATTATTCTTCTTTGTTGAAATTTATTTTTTTAATTCAGCTTATTGGTTGAGAGTTTAACTGTTTTAATAAATTTTCATTTTTTTATTAGAGATTTATTATTTCAATAAAAAATTTATCCCCTTGGTTGAATATTTAACTACTTTGATAAAAACTGATTTATTTTTGTTTAATTCTGGTTACAAAATTATATTTTTTGATCGAAAACTTATATGCTTTAGTTCAAAATTCAACTTTCTGTTTGAAAATTCACGTATTTTGTTGTATATTAGTTTTTTTAGTATAAATTTATCTTTCCGGTTGTAAATTCAAGTTTGAATAATTTTTTTTAATTCAAGTGAATTGTTAAAGATTTGTCTTTTCGGGTAAAAAATGCAACTACCGCAAAATAAAATTTAAGTGCTTGGTTGAATATTAATATTTGTTACGTTAAAAATTCATCTTGAAGTGTAACAATTTCGTTAAGTTTTTTTTTATTGAAACCTTAACTAAAATAACCTATTTTATTAAAAATTTGTGTTTTTTAGTTGAAAATTTAAGTACTTTGTTGAAAGTTCACCGTTTCCTGGTTGAAAATTAATCTTCTATGTTGAAAATTGAACTATTTGGTTGAAAGTTCACCTATCATGTTACAGATTTAACAATTCTGTCAAAAAGTATTCCTTTTTGTTTAAAAATTCGCGTAAGTCTGTAAGTTTAAGGAGTAATCTTAAGTAATCTAGAGTAACCCAATATAATCCACACCCAGAAAAAAGTTTTGTTGAACCAAAGAAACTTTCTTAAAAGTAAAGAAATTCTAGTATTGATATACGGTCAAAAAACCAATTTTTTTCAATTTTTTTATTCGATTTAGAGAAATATTTCGTTAATGTAAACGAAAAATTTCTTTAATTTAAAGAAATATTTTGTTCCTTCAAACCAAATATTTCTTTGAATTAATGAAATATTTGATTGCTTGAAATGAAAAATTTCTTTAAATTAAAGAAATATAATTTTTTATTTGAACTGTACATTTCTTTGAAAAAAAATTTTTTACTAACCCAATAATGAATTATAAATAAATTGGCTTCCTTATGAAGAAATTATTTTCATTCAATTTAAAACAATGATAACTTTAATTAAATAAAAGCAAAAAGCATGGGAATATTTTTTGAATAATCGGATTCAACAACTCGAGTTTCAAGAAACCTGCATGGTTTATTTGTTCACCTGAGGAAAAATGTTTTTTTGAATTTTTTTTCTGTATGAATGAATTGTATTTTTTCCTGATTTACAATTCTTAACGAAAATTTATGATAAAATAATAAATTGTGAACATGAGATCAGGATTTAAATTATAACCAAGAGGCGTCCGTCTTCGCACATCTCATGGCACACTAGTAATGTTAATTAAAAAAATATTTCTTTGATTTAAAATCAAAATTTTGTTTTTAATCAAGAAAATCATTTGAACAAATAATTTCTTTAAATAGAAATTACATGACGACATTTATTAAAATTAAATAAATTTTCTTTTAATGTAAAAAAATTTTTATCTTGAATTAAAAGAACCTAGACAAAATAATTTTTTTAAATTTAAAAATAACTTTTTTCCGGGTACAGCATAATCCACCTCTGCTGGAGCGCATTTTAAGGATTAATTTACCCCCTCACTAATTTATTTGTGTAACTGCGCTCTTTTGAACCATTGTAAATGATTTTTTGGATTTTGAATAAAAATTTGATATAAAGCTAGAAACTTGATGCAAATCGTCAGATTATCGAAGGAAAATGGTTGTACTTTTTTTTGATATCAGAGCTATAAATGGAATTAAGGAGAGCAGCTGCGAAATCTTTGCTGATGGTTTTAGCATCAGGATAGAAATTATTGGTCCAATGGAAGCAATAAGCATTCGGTAATGTATCCGACCCAACTAATTAGTCGAAATGCAATTTACTCGTGCCGGGCAACGGCTATACGAAACTCATATGTATCAAGCGTCGGAATCTACCTACATACGCTCAGGTGCACTCCAATTTGATACCTCGGTTCAAATAATTAACGAGAAACGCATCGAATTCATTTGCTCGATCGACGTATTCCGTATTTCTGTATCCGATCTGGGATCCTTGTAAACAGGTCTCAACCTTCCGGTAACTGATATAAATTCAAAGATAATTTCACATATCTCAAATGGTATAAAGCATAGAAGAAATTCAATATTTAGCCTGGTGGAAAGTGTTTTTTTTTCTCAAGAAAATGCCACAATTCTATAAATGCGTTTTTTAACCTGTACAAAAATGTATAAAACATTAAGACAAAACATAAATAATTCTGAATAGGTACGCTATCGTCAGAAATTGTCGGTACGACCAGTGCGAATACTATTAAAAATCACTTCTGACTTTCAGACGTGATTACTGATTCAAAAAAGGATCGAAAAACTTTTTTAAAAAAACCATTGAAAGGCTTATTGAATTTTGCGTCGATTGATAATTCATAAATATAGTTTTTATCTTTGAAAGAGAAAATATTACATTATTAGTTTTGTACCTCTGCTTCAACTTGTAGTATGAACAAGCAAAGTTGCAGAAAAAATTTCATATTAGTCTTTGAGTTCTTATCTTTAGTTTAAGCCAATAAAACTATTTAATTCTTAAAGGATTTTCCAGATATGACTAAAAATGTTCAAGCCTGTTTGGATTATATCTTGGGAGTTAATAAATATTTTTGAAGTTTTATTGACTTTAATTAAAGATAAGATTTTAAAGATTACAAGATACCAATTTGATTTTTTTCACAAGTTTTCTAAATTACAACACGAGTCGAAGTTAACGTACAAAACTGAGAAATTCTCGGTGGATACCGCTCTCACGACCAACGAGTTCGCCGAGTAGATCTCGTCGGCCATCAGCGCGTCGAGACGCCGCGCTGACTGTAACTTGACGCACACGTGCTTGCATATTTTTAGTCATAACTCGGGAACCAATGCAGATTTTTTTATTTTTTTGCGATTACATTAAAGATAATACTTCAAGAATTGTGTGTTATGAAATTCAGATTTTTTCTACTACTTTCCCAGATCATGCTACAAGTGACAGTTGAAGTACAAAATTCGAGACATTCTTGCATTTTTTTCAACTTCTCACGTGGCCGACCCCGAAAAAGACAAATTCTAAAAAATATAAATCCTCAGCCTAAATAAATTAATTTTTAACCAAACGGTTTCTTTTTTTACCGAAAAGACGAAATTTTCACCAATAAGATTAATTTTTAACCAAGAAATGGATTAGATACATTCTCAGGTTAAAAATTCATTTGCCACCTAAAAAAATTTAACATAATATCAAATTTTTCAACAAAAAGAATCATTGTTAATAAAGCAGTTCACTTTTTAACCAAAAGAGGCAAATTTTTAACAAAATGAGGAAATTTTAACCAAAAATAAAATAGTTGCATTTTCAGATAAAAAACTGAAACTTTTGTTTAAACAAAAAACGAATTTTTAACAAAATAGCTCATTTTTCAACCAAAGATATCAATTCTCAACAAAAAATTTTGATTTTTTAACATAATAACTGAAATTTCAACAAAACATATGACATTTGATATTTTAACAAAAAAAAAATTTTTTAAAATGAAAAACAGTTAAATTCAATTTTAAAAAAAGACAAATTTGTAACCAGAAAATTGAATCCTCAACGGAAAAAATTAATTTCCGCCCAAGCATATCCATTTTTCACAAAAAAAAACCCTAATAATATAAATGTATTTTCTACCAAATAGTTGAAGTTTCAATGAAAAATATTAATTAACAACAACAAAAAGTGGGAATTTTTAACCAAAGATATGAATTTTCTAATCTTGAAAATTTCAAAAATTTCGAATGTTCGATAAAAAAATGAATTTAAACAAAAAGTTGTATTTTGAAAAATATAGGGAAATTTATAACCAAAAATGGGGTAATAACGTGATTGAATCTCAGGTGATTGAATTAATTAAGGTTTCCAAATTTTTCAAAAAATTTTCGCTCTTTTTTTGAGTGATTAATCACGTTTCAAAGTCAGGAGTGATTTTTAATAATACTTTGACGGCAGTAAAATTTTTTCTTGTATTATCTTGTAGAAAAGTAAAAAGGAAAACAATAATGTACAAATTTCTACATTTGGAATATTTTTCTAATTTTTTATTAATAATTTTGTTACTTTGTTGTAAAAAACGAGAAGGAATGTGCGTCCATCCATAAACAATTTTACCAATTTTGGCCAGTTTTTAACCCACTTGTTAGCCTCGTTGACAAAAGTAGTTCTGTCTTATCCCCCCCCCCCCCCATAAAAAGTACCGCAGACCAAACTTCTCTCAAAACAGCGAAAATGGGACAATTTTTCACGAAAATCCGGGAATGAAAATGGATTTTATTATTTTAAACAAAATTAATGTTTGTAGCATATTAAATTCAATACGTAAAACTCTCAGTTTCTCTAATGTGAAGACAAAATTCAACATGCATAATTCTCGTAATTTTCAAAATTCTCAAAAATAGTTTGGTCACCAAATACTTCTTTTAGAACTATAACCTTAACAATTTTTTATTCAAATCAAAGGACTATTTGCAGATCTTAACATTGCTGCCTATGCTGTCGAATTATTAAAACTTTGTTTAAAAACGCTTTTAAACAGTTTTAAATTTGAAAGTGATATAGAAGCTTTTTTCATTGAATGGTATAAAAATTACGCATCAAATAACTCATAAAAGATAGATTTTTAAACTTTCGGAAAGAATATTTCACGTGAAAATTTTGGAATGAATATCAAAGATTTTATTTTATTTTGTACCTTAACTTTAACACACAGCAAGCCATTGGAAAGTAGTAGCAAAAACCTAACATTCACACCACACGGCTTTTAAAGTCTTGGCTTTAATCCAAGATACTAAAACTTGAAAAATCTCTACGGGTTCCCGAGTTATAACTAAAAATGTTCAAGCGTCTCTTCATTAATTCTCAGTTGTAACAACCCCGCGCCAGTGGCCGACGAGACCTACGTGGCGATCGCTTTGGCCGCCCGAGCAGTGACCATCGAGCATTACTCTGATTGCGTACCTCAACTTCAACTCGTGCTGTAGCTAAGAAAATTTGTGGAAAAAAATTGAAATTGACAAAACATAATTTTTGAAACCTTATCTTTAATTTAAACCGAAAAAATTTAGAAAAATCTTCAAGGGCTTCCGAGACATGACAAAAAATTTCTCGCTTCTTTTTTTGAAAAGTTAATTACGTTTCAAAGTCAGCAGTGATTTTTAGTATTGTTCGCTCTAGATATGTCAATAATTTCTGACACTAAAACTTTTTTTTGTATCCCCTTTCATAGATTGAAAACTATTATACTAAAAAATAATTATAAAGTCACACAATTTAAATTAAATTTTGAAGCTTCAAAGGAGCCAAGCATTATTAAATCTGAAATGAAAAAAGTAATACCTAGCGAAAACTATGCTAACCTGAGGGTAACGATTTATTCCGTTTATACTGTTGTGTGGGTGGGGGTAGGGTTGATAACCTCTGCCAGCACCAGGGTAAATATTCCTCATCATAGCTCCCTGACAGGCTGGAATTGGTGCGAGAGCTTTCTGTAGTTGCTTTTCCTGCTTTCGGTACTTCGCTCTCCTGTTCTGGAACCAGACCTTCAAAAAAAGAGAAACAAGTCAGAATAATTAAGATTTCATCTTGTCATATTAAGAAAGAGACCCTCATAATTATAATTAAGTACCGTAAAAAGGGGCTAACCGAGACACATTCGGAAAACCTAGCCACTCACAATTTTATATTTTATAATTTGATTTCTCTATTCTGGATGAAAATCCTAAATATTTTCGATTGTTTCTTGTAAAATAAATATCAAAGTTTATTTAAGAGGACGTAGAAAATTTTCGCAGATAAATTCTGATAAAAAAGCATACTTATATTTTTTTTAATCGAATTTCTCAAAAATTGTACAATTACAAACTTTTGTCCGAAGCATTTTTATAAATAATTCTGCCATGGGAAAAGTCTGATCTAATTTTTTTTGAAATTAATACCATTTTGAACTCACCTCCCAAACAAAATTTTACTAAAACGGGTCGAATTTTGACATTTTTATTTATAATTTAGTTTTATTTTAGCAGAAGATTTTGGAAATTAAATCCTAGATTGTTCCACAGAAAAAATTTTTTGATTTGTATAATTTTTAGTCCCTCACTTTGGGTTAATTAATGAAAACAATTTTTTTAATGCTACTGTTAGGTTAAAAAATAATCTGTTTTTGTTGAAGATTTGATGTACGCCTTGTTTCTTTGAAGTCAACTGTTATTTTATTTTAAATAAAAATATTTATGGGTATATATTTCATTTATAACATTTCTCCTTGAAAGTTCTTTCTTTTTTGGTTTGGCTGAAAAAATTTCAAAATTTGTTTAGATTTTTGAAAAAAAAGTGTTAGGAAGACAGTATTAGAAAAATATTGTTAGTATTATTCTTATTATTTTAGTGTTAGTATCAGTTTTAAAAATTTAAGTTTTAATTATTAAAAAAGCGTTAGTGTTATTTTTCAAAAGTGTCAGCTATCTGCTACTTGTAACTTTTTAAATCCTTAAAAAATGCAATAAATCGTATTACAAAATTTTAAATTTTCATAATATACATTTTCAAATTAATTTTCACTTAAAATTTTCATTTTACTTTCAGAAAATTCAGAAAATATACTTGAGAATTGAGTTTATACTATATTAGAGGTTCACTTTTAGGGAATTTGGGTTTTAAATAATTTATAAACTAAAATTTTTAACTTTTCAAATTGTTGATCTTAGGTTTATTGACCAGGAAATATTTAATTATTAATTTTAGATGTTAATTTTGTTTGTCTACTGG
>JAAAKG020144864.1:0-11022 GCA_010014905.2 Druon quercuslanigerum
TTTTGAAAATTCTTTTTTGTGTATTCGAAGAATCCCAAAAAAGCCAGAAATTCTAGTATAGCGTGTTTTGTCAAAAAATTAATTTTTAAGTTTGAAGGTTGGTTATCAATGATAGCGGTTGTTTTTTCGAATTTGGTTTTTTGATATTTTAGGAGCCCGAAAATAGCCAGCTGTTCGAGCATTCAGCACCACTAACCAGAATTTAAATTGTTGAAAAAACTAAAAGAGCCCAAAAATCAGCATTTCCGCCCAAAATTAGCCCATAATTAGCCCGATATTATAACATATAGGTACCAGCTGAAATTCAAAAGAATCCCAAAAATTAAAAAAATCCAGGATAAATTGGATGGGCAAAATCCAGATTTCAAGATGTCTGCATGGCAAAGGCCAAACATTGATACCAATTGCACGAGACAAAACTGTATTTTTTTATTAGGTTGGGTAAAAATTATTTTTACCATAAGTTTTTCTGACTTAATTAAATAGCTTTACAAAAACAAGAAAATTATATCTAAATATACTTATGATAAAGAATTACTATTGCCCACTTTCTAAAACGTCAGCTGACGTCACTGCATGAAAAGATGGTCACGTGCGTGGATGTTACGTCGATGGAAAGCAACACAAAAAGTGTTCCTTAAGCTTTAAAGCCAAATGGATTAAGAAATCATTTCGCAAATCATTTTCTGCCGCCCTGAATCAAATTTTAATTATTTATTGAGTAACTTCTGTTGCGAAATATAAAAGTTATTGCTAGTTACGTCGATGGATGGTAAAAAAATACTTAAGGTTTTCTACACTGTTTTTTTATTTTTTTTTTTAATTTGCGAACAAAGTTCCTAATGTTTACACTTAAAACTAACAGGATAATTATTCAGATCCTTTTTCTTTAATCCGAGTTTCAATCAGGATCCGACGAGTGTTGACATCTGTTAAATCGATTTTTTGGGTATACCATATTTTTTATGCATATGTGTGACTTAAAGCCGAAAACCTGCCAAGTTCTCTATTCACTGGTGTTAGACGAGACCTATAGACAACACTCGTATCACCACTCGGCACTGTAATGTATACGAAGTTTTTTTCTGGATAATCAGCTGAATCCCGTTCCAGATTAGGACGACCATGATTATGCTCGTTGACAGGGTACTCCTTGAAAGATTGGGCATAATAATATTCGCGCGGTCCCGTACATATACGAGCCACTATTTGACCAGGCTTAAGTGAAATTGGACCTAAATTTTTTATAACGTGGAGAACAGCCTCCAGGTGCATCTCGTTATTGAAGTACATAAAAGCAAAAAACTCTTTGGCAGGAGGTTTATTAGCATGCAACCAGGTGGGAATTGTGTCTTCGTCTATATAATCCTTCATTCCAGAATAAAGGAGCGGTCCACGGTAGCAATATCCATCCTGCAGTTTTATTTAAATAGTCTCTTCATAGAGACTTAGAGCTAAAAATGTTGAATTTTTTTTTTAAAACATGCTAAAATAGGGGACTTTTTGCTAATAGAAAGAATAAATTCTTCGTAATAAAATAAATGTATTTTTGTCTCATGTTACAACGCCCTTGGTGTTTACTGCTCTAAAGACACTCTCTAGTTCATAATTAATCCTATAGTACAATCGCTAAACACCCTTTAGTCCAGTCACATTCGACTTTTTCCCGGAATAAAATTATAAAATTTTGATACCGATAGTACGTGTTTCCGTATGGTCCAGGGTCGCCGCGGCCAGGCACCCAATACTGGGGGCGACTACTAAAAAAAAGGTCATTGGAGAAAATAAACAACTGGTTTTAAGGAGGGTAACGAGAACCTCTTAGTTTTATTTAAAACTTGACCCCCCCCCCCCCCCCCCTCCAAGACTGTCAAAAAAACTTTTCGAATTTTTTTGAAAAATCGAAAATTTAAATTTTGACCACACAATAAAAATAATGAAACATACAAAATTTTGCGTCATGGTCTAACTATGCAATTTAAAAAAAGATGAATTAAAAAAATGATAATTTAAAAAAGAAAATACAAACTTGTTAAAAAAATTTGCATTTTTGGGGCACAACACTTATAGGATAGGCAGAATTCAAGGAATTCATAAAAATCATGGAATTCAAGGAATTCATAAAAATCATGGAATTCAAGGAGTTTATGGAAATAAAGGAATTCGCGAAACTAATGGCATTCATGAAATTCACTGAATTAATGAGATTGAAGAAATTCGATGGCTTCACTGAAATCACCGAATTCACTGAAATCACGGAATTCACTGGCACAGCGGAATTCACGGAACTCATAAAATTCATGTAGCTCACAGAATTCACCGAATTCACAAAATTTATGAAATTCAAAGAATTTCCGGAATTCTTGGAATTCATTTACTTCTGAAAGAATTAAAGGAATTTACGAAATTTATAGAAGTCGTGGAATTCCATGAATTCCATGAAATCCATGAATTCCGTTATTTCCATGAATTCCGTTATTTCCATGAATTCCATGTTCTCCTTGAATTCAATGAATTCCATGAATTCTCAAATTTCACAAATTCCGTTAAACCCGTAAATTCCGTGGATTTTTTTATCTCTTTTAGTATAAATTTCGATTTTTTTTTGATAAAAATGCAAGTTTTTGGTTGAAACACATGAAAAAGATGCGCAATTAAATTTTCTGTAAGAACATGTATTTTTAAGTCAAATTTTAAAACTTTTTTTAAAGTTTTTTAGAAGTCAACGCCGTTCAGCGAGGACAATTCCGTGATTTCCATGAATTCACTGTATTCCTTGAATTCAATGAATTCCATGAATTCTAAAATTCTACAAATTCCGTTAAATCCATGAATTCTGTGGATTTCTTGATCTCTTTTAGTATAAATTTCGATTTTTTTTTGATAAAAATGCAAGTTTTTGGTTGACACACTTGAAAAAGATGAGCAATTAAATTTTCTGTAAGAACATGTATTTTTAGGTAAAATTTTAAAACTTTTCTCGAAGTTTTCCAGAGGTCAACGCCGAATTCTCAAATTCTACAAATTCCGTTAAATTCATGCATTCCGTGGATTTCTTGAATTTTATTAATTCCTTAAGTTCAGTGAATTCCTCGGATTTCGTAAATTCCTTCAATAACGCCAATTCCTCGATTTCCGTAAATTATTTGGATTCCGTAAATTCCGTGATTTTCGTGAATTCCGAGAATTCCGTAAATTACGTGAATTCTATGAATTCTGTAAACTTTGAATTCGGTGAATTCCGTAAATTCTTTGAATTCCGTAAATTCCCTTAATTACATGAATTACATGAATCTCGTTAATGCTTCTTATTCCTTGCATTCCGTTAATTCCTCCAATTCCGTTTAGTTGCTAATTCAACGAAATCCGTGAATTACGGGAATAATATAAATTCCGTGAATTCCTTGATATGAGCATACCCGAATATTGTGATATTTTTCACTCCCGAAAACATTCACAAATTATTCCCAAAAGTCAACCCTAACCCTAAAAAAAATCATCCTAACCTAAAAACCCTAACTATCCTAACCCTAAAAAAATTCCAAAGAAATAAGTACGAGAAAAAAATATAACGTAGGCCTGAGCCAGGTTTGAGCTCATTGAAATTTAAAAATTATTTATTTTATAGGAGTAGTTCCGGATAGTTCTAGAATATTACTGTGAGGGTTTTTTAATTATTTTTTTAATTGATGAAAGGTGAGACCCGCGCGCCCGAGGCACGCTCAAACTTAGCGCGAAGCGCCGCGCGCGCATCGCCTTAGGAGGATTTTTGAAAAAATTAGGGTTTATTTTGGAATTAATTCGTAATTTTTAGGAAGCAGGGTTTTTTTTTAAATTAATTTTTTCAGTTTTTGAAACCCTAAAAAAGTACAAAATTCTCGCGCTGTTGATTTTTAATTTTTTTTAAATCTTATGTAGCCGACAATTCTGATATGCAAACATTTAGTTTTAGTGAATATTTTATTTTAAGAGTAGTTTTTGAAAGATATAGGTTGTTTTTTCAAAATTAATCTTTGCACGGTTTTATGATGCCAAAAAAAGCCCGAAATTCTAGAAAATTTTATTTTTATAATTTGCTCAATTTTCAGCAGTAAAGGTTTTGGCGGCTAGCAACTCTACCCAAAAGTCGTTTTTTTTAGAAAACTGAAAGAGCCCAAAAATCGGCATCAGTGCCCAGAAAAGGCCAAAAAAAAACCCAAAATTATTACATGAAGAAATTATTCAAATTCAGATTTAAGGGTGTTTCCACAAACCGGTCAAAGGGATTCTGATGCCATACGCAACCACGTAAAACAGATATTAAAACTTTACAAATTTGTTTCTGGAAATTACTTGTTTTCAACCTAATTTGACTGGACTACTGGCAGTTTAGGAGACTATAAGCATTAAATTAATATAAAAAATAACGATAATTGTCTGAATAAAACATAATTTTTCAAAGAAATTATTAAACTTTTTATCTAAAAAGTCAAAAACTTTAAAATCGAAACGTTTGAAATGAGTTAATATCTTTTGTTCCCTCTTTTTATTAAAAAAAAAAAAAAAATTTAAACTACAAAAAATTTCCCTTTTGCTTTAAAAATTATGGTGAATTTTTTTAAAATACATTTTTTCCTGGTCAATAATAATGAAAAATAAAAAATTTATTTTCTCAATTTAGAAATTTTTTGAAAATGACCAAAAAACATGTTTTTTGAATTGAGTCTGATGCATACATTTTTTAAAAAGTTGAATATCTCGAATATGTCGAATTTCAGGTTTGACATATTGAATTTTTTTTTAATGTGTGCATAGGACTCCATAAAAATTTTTTTTCCCATTTTCAAAAAATTCGAAATTCAGCAAAACATTTTTTTCGCTCAAATCAAATGTTTCGACTATTTTTTTTTATTATTTTCACTCCGCTCGAATGTATGACTTCAACAAAAATTACCAAGAATTAATATTTTTTTAACGAACAATAGTTCAATTTTTAACGCAAAGGATTATCATTTCAGACAAACCATTTTTATTTCAAATCAAATACATAGATTTTACCAAATATTTCATCCCTTTAAACAAATAATACGAATTATTAAAATAATAGTTTAATCTTGCACCTCAAAAGACGAATTTTAATTTTTTTACAGAAGAATTTTAAACCAAGGGCTTTTCTACAAAAAACAGCAACTTACAATCCAAATAAAAAAAAATTGGTATAAATAAATACAATTTTTTAAAGAAAAAAAAACAGTTAAATTTGTCATATATTTTAAGCAAATGATTTAATTTTTAAAAAGCATTTGAATTTTGAAATAAAGACTTTAATTTTTAAACTAAAAAGATAAATTCTCAACTAATAAGTAGAATTTTAAAATAAAAAAGTTTTTTTCCAACGCGAAAAGCTGAATTTTTAATATAAAGAAGTATTTGACATTTCAAAATAGTTAAATTTTCAAAATTAAAATCGAATTTTCAACAAAGAAGTTTAATTGCAATCAGTGTTTTAGTGTTTAACATAAAAAGATAAATTCTAAACCGAAAGGACAAATTTTCAAGTAAAAAAATGAATTTTCTACAAAAAAAAATTTAATTTTAAATAAAAATATTTTGTTCAACATTTATGTATTTTTTTAAATAATTATATTTGCGTAGAATAGTAATCCTTATGATCGAAATTTTAATTTTTGTGTTGAATATTAGATTTTTTTATTGAAAGTTAATTTCATGCAATAAAAATTAAATTTTTTCATTTTTTTGAGTTTTTTATATCGAAATTTAATCTTTTCTGTAGGATATTCATCTCTTTGTTAAACATCTTTTTTTTGCAAATTATTTTTTTACTAAAAAATAGCTATTACACGTTTGCTATAAAATTGTAGAATTATTATTTTTTGATTAAAATTCATTTTTTGGTTTTGAAAAGTCAAATTAAATCTTTTTTTTTTTGACGAAAATTGAACAATTTTCATGAAAGTTTGTTTTTTTAGTCTAGAAATGTATTTATTTTACTGTAAATTGCCTTTTTCTTGGATAAAAATCCAAGATTTCGGTTAAAACACATGACAAATATGCGCAAATAAATTTTCTGTAAGAACATGCATTTTTAAATAAAAATTGTAAACTTTTCTCGAAGTTTTCAAGAGGCCAACGCCGTTCAGCGAGCATAATTTATTGGTGGATAAAAAAGAAAATTTGATTTTTTTTCAGAATCCCAGCTATTTTTTATTATTTCTAAAATATATAATATACTAACGTTGTCTTCTAGAACTTGATGATGGGCCAATGTATCTTTCAGACTCGTCGTCTCCAAATGATCGACTTCGACGCAAAGGCGGAGAACTTCCATCTGTAAGATATAATATAGATTTTTATTAAAAATTTTTATTCAAAGAACCCCAAAAATTTCCTTTTGCTCCAAAATAAAGAATGGCCAAATTTAATCTAAAAGTCAGTCAGTTTATAAAATAATCGACGGTTACAAATTTCGATTATGTAAATATATTTCGAGAATCTAGGCTTTCGGCACATTTCCGTAAATTACCATAAAATCCGATTAATAAAAATGAAAATTAATGAAAATTTATAAAATTTGTGGAAATTTATAGTAGTTTATAGTAATTTATGACATCTTGCGTTTACAGTTACTGTTTTTGTAAACAGTTTACTAGACAATTTCTCAATAAATTGATATTTCACCATTTTCTTGAAGCAAATTTTTAGTACGTGAACTACCCTTGAATTCCATTTATTGAATTATTGGGAACAAAAATTTTAGCTTATTTATGGAATTCGATGGTATTTATCAAACGATGAATAAATATTATATCGCACATTGTAACTAAACAAATGAATTTTTTTCAAAAAATTGTATAACGTGACCTAATAATGAGTAAATTATTTTTCAATAATTAGTTTTATTTTTTCTTTTAGCGCCAAAAATCGTAAGCTCACTTGAGAAATTTCTACAAATTAAATTATTGAAAAAAGCTTTGCAAATTTGTTATTGGCTACTTTTTGATTGGACGCATAATTTTTATTTTACTTGTAAATAACAATATTAAAACAATAAAAAAATTAAATTATTGGAAAAAAGACGCAAGTCATGAAAAAAAATAATTCACAAAAGTTGTTTGCCAAAAAATAATATGAATTTTGAATTCTTCAAAAAACGACAAAAGTTGCAATATAATTTTCAATAACAATTTTTTTAAATAGGCTGCGCACTTTTTTTAAATTATAAATATGAGACCATGAAAATATTTTTGTTAAAATACCAAATCATATTAGGGGTTTTAGTAATATAAATTAAATATTAAATAATTAATATATACATTTTATAGAATTGAGGTCTATAGATCTTATATTGAAATAGATGACAAACGCTCGATACCTTGAATCGAATGGCTATTTTTAAAGAATTTTGTTATACATTTTATGATGTGAAACATTTAGAGCTTATAATAATGCGATTACAACACAGAAGTGTTTGGTTCTAAAAGATCTGTAACAAAAATGAAAATTTACTTGCTGAAAAGGAATCCAAAACGATAAATGAGCTCTAAATGATACCACAATGGGGTTTTGAAAGGATATCAATTCTAATTGAGCCTATTTCAAAAGAAACTAATTTTTGTTTTGCCAACTTGCACATTATGTTTAATTAATAACACAATATTTACCTTACAGCACACATTTTATCTAATCCAGATGAACATAGCTTAATGAAGAAAATGAAAGTACAATACATTACCGCAATTAAATAGATATAATGAATTGACAAATACCATTTCCAGGTTATGTAACAAACTTTTAAATATAAAGGCTTATTCATATGTAAGAAACTTTTAGTCGTAAGTCATCGGCGATGATCCCAACCCTGGGAACTTTTTAAACTGCGCTTGCGTCGCGCCGACAACCCGATTGGTCACTGCTAGCGCGCAAATTTTGAATTATATAAATATTCAGATAAAATATTTATAATAAGTAATAATTTTGAAATGCTCAAATAGAATTTTCCTAATCCTAAAATAAGATTTTATAGTGGTAGATACAAAAAATTCTATTTTAATGAAAAAGAGTTCATGAATGCTGAGTTCAGAGAAATAAATATTTTTTGTTTGTCGCAATGAGTAATTTAAGTTCATGAATCTTCTAAGATTTTATTAAATAGAACGGAGAAAAGGTACATATTGCTGAAAAATTCTTATTAAATGTATTAATTTCATTTAAAAAGGAACAAATGTGGTTCAGGTAGAAAATAACTTTATTTATAACATTGGATCCTTGAAAGGTGTCGTTGTCTCCGAATGTCGATTGATGAAAAAGAATGTTTAAATCAAATACATGCATTTTAAATTAAAAAAAAAATAAATTTCACTTGAAAAAATAATTGTCAACGAGAGATGAATTTTCAGCTACAATAATTGATCAAATAACTGGGATACTTGACTTTGAATCTTATATTTACTCTCTCAAACTTCCTGTTTTGCTTCAAAAAAAAATACCCTATGTATATTTTCAACTTATAAAGTACTTATAACTCCTTAGTAATTTTTTGGCTGTTATGGAAAAATGTTCAATCAGACATGTTACTTTTTTAAAAGTACAAATATATTATTAGAAGGGAAATAGGGTCGTGTTGCAACAGCCTAATTCCATTTGTTTTCTATTTTTAACATAATCTATGCTTTTATTTAATTTTAAACAATTCAAGCGTATTGTAATATTTTAAAATATTTATAACGTATTAGTCAATTTTCTCCGAAATAAAGTATTTAAGCCACATTTTCTTTCGCCAAAGTAAAGAGTAGATAATTTATTATTTAAAAATTTCATTTTTCCAAAGATACTATTTAAAAAAGATTTTGTAAATTAAATTAAATACTGTGTTCTTTCCCAGAAATCCTTTAAAAAATTTTTAACATACTTAAAATTCTCTTAATTTTTTTTGAAAGTCTCTTAAAGTTCTTTACAATCAGTTAAAATCTTTCAGAGTTTCTCTTAATTGACTAAAACTTCTTTAAATCTCTTAAAAATCCCTCAAATCTTTTAACTGTTTGATTTTCATTAAAATCTTTTCAAATATCTTTTCTATTATTCGCTTGACATTCTTTAAAAGCATGAAGGCTGTCTTAAAACTTATAAAATCGCTTGTCAATCCTTAAACCTTTTTGAATTATTTTTAAATCCTTTATAAAGAAACAATAAAGTGCCGGCAAGTCCCTGGTAATTCCTTAAAATCGCGGCAACTCAATAACTCGCTTGAGATTCTTTAAAAGCTCTGAAACTGTCTTAAAATTGTATTAAGTCTCCTGTGAGTTCTTAAAGCTTTTTAAATTATTATTAAATCCTTCGAGAAGAAAATTTAAAATCCTGCTAAGTCCTTAGTGATTCCATAAAATCATTTGAGTTCTTAAAAATCATGTAAGATTTCTTGAAACTCCTGAATAAATTCCACCGATTTTTTTGAAATTCCTTCATCTTTTATAAAATTATGTAAAATCTTTGGCAATTGACTAAAATTCATTAAAATCCTTTAGATTTTTTTAAGTTTCTTTAAATATTTAAATTTTTTTACATTCGTTGAAATCTCTTCAAATTTATTAAAATTCTTTTGAATAACTTTTCAGTAACTCGTTTAACATTCTTTAAAACCACCTAAAATGCTTCAAAATCTTATAAAATCTCTTGCAAATCCTTTAACCTCTTTGGATTCTTGAAATAATCTTTGCAATTTCTTAAAAATCATTGAACTTTTCTGCATTCTTTTAATATCTCTTTAAATTCTTTGAAATAAATTTAGGTAATAAACTCAAATGTAGCGGATTATAATTTTTTGTAATGGATTGCCTAATGACACACTTTCCAAACTTTCCACCATAATTAAAAAAATGGCCTTTCTATCTTAAAAGCGAAGATATATCACTACTTTTGACTTATTGTCGTATAATTTAATTAATTATAGTCAAACTAATATCTATACAATGCTTGAAAGCCTTATAGATTTTGACGTTACCTGCCGAGAGTGAACTAATATTAAAATACTCAATAAACAGAAGTGCGAACCGCGAACGTGAGCGGGATTCCAACATAGTGCTTTAGAAGAGAGCGCCGAGGTGGGGTTAGCGCGTTAACAGTTGCGCGTCGGCGAGCGGGAGTCTAATGTAGTGTACATCAGAGAGTATTAAAAGAGGCGCACTCTGACGCCTCAGGGAAGAAGCTTGGTCATCTTAACGGGAGGTTTACTTTCTTCAATGCGTATTCTATGATAGTTAAAAAAATGTTGTTGACAAATTTCATTGTAACTTTTTCTATTAAAAATGCTACATTGTTGTCGCGTTAGTGGCTGCAAAAATAGCAGAATTGAAAATAAACATTGTTCGTTTTTTCAACTTCTAATGAACCCGACAACCTAAGTACAATAATAGCGAATGAAATGATTTTTATAGAAACAATATTAAGAGCGTCTATATAACCTCACTAACCTTATATAAAAATCAGCCCCGTGGTACTTTGAAATGAAAGTGACGGAAATGTTGACTTAGGCCGAGGGTGGCGCTGGCTGTACTTTTGGGTCAATAAAAATTCAAATGCATGGGGAAAGTGTTATAAATGTGAGATTTTCTACTTTTTTCATTATAAAAACGGACTTTTTCAGTTTTCCTTTGCTTTAGAATTAAGTTTTAAGGCTTTAAGGCAAAAAATTTATCAAGGTTTTTTGTAATAAACAAAAATAATGGGATATAAGTGTGTTCTTTTGGATTAACAGTTTTAGTTTCTTACAATTATTTTTAAACATCACAATCTTTTTTGTTTACTTTAAAAATAATTGACAAGAATGTGTTATACTTTGAAAAAAATTTTGTATTTCAGTAAAAATGTCATCGAAAATATGCAGTTAAACTGTTTTTTTTTCTGTAAAAAAGCGATTAGTTTAATTCACTACAATTGCTTTTAAAGATCGCAATATTTTTTGTTTACTTTGAAAATAATTGACAAAAAATGAGACTTATTAGAATTTTTTTCATTTTAACGCAATAT
>JAAAKG020144865.1:0-11021 GCA_010014905.2 Druon quercuslanigerum
TTTTATCACTATTGATCATTTCCAGATTGTCCTGAGCGATTTCTAATCGAAGGTTTTTTTGTTGGTCTGTGAGCAGTATCGAGAATTGCGACGAACGCAAAAAAGGCGATGAACGTAGGTCGGATACTTTTGGGACAGCCCTCGTAAACAAACGATGTTCGTTACCAGGAGCATTTTTACAGAAATAGGTCAAAATTAATTAAATAATAATCAATAATATAATAATAATTAATAACAAAATTAATAAATAATTCAAATTCTAACCAAGAAAACTTTTCCAGGAGAAGTGGCGCCAGAAGAAGAGTTTTCGCCTTGCCTTTGGAGATCCAGAACCTCATCTGCTATTTGTCTTCCAATTTTGCTTACTTCCACGTGACTAGAAATCAATCTCTCCAATCCCCCATTGCCTTCAATGATGAAAATCCATTATAATTTTCCAAATTTAAGAGAAGTTATGCAATTACAAGATAAGATTTTATCAGCAAAACTGATTTAGAATTATGGTGTTGCTTTTAAATAAAAAAATCGCTACTGATCCTTTTCCCGCAATATCTTCAAATTGATGATTTCGACTTTTTATTGTATATAATATGTTGACCGTGCAGGCTTTTATCAATTAACTAATAAGTTAATTTGATATTTTATATCGTAGAAAGATCTTTTTAAAGAAATATAATAATTAAAAGATTCTTTGATTAAAATAAAACTTCCTTTAATCAAAGAAAAATATTTTTTTGCTCTCCGTCAAAGAAAAGTTCCTTTCATTCAAAGAAAAATCTGTTTATTCAAGGAAATGTTTTTTTTTGTTCCAATACAAATTTTGACAGATTACTATTCGCTAACTTTTTTCATTTTAAATGGTTTTAGTTTAAAATGGTTAAATTTTGAACATACTTTTGATTTTTAATCCTTTTTTTTTAATAGTTCAATTTTGAAGATTCACCATTTTGAATGTTATGCAACAAAACTGCAGAAATTTGTATGCTAAAGTTTTCAAAATAAAAACTCTGTAATTTTCAGTAAGTTAAATTCAAAGTTCTACAATTTTGAAGAGTTACAATTTAAAATTCTTGAATTTTGAAAAAAGGAATCAAAAATTATTCAATTCAGAAAATAATGAATTGAAAATTATTCAATTTTTAATATTGAAATTTTTAAGGTATGCAATTTTGAATGTTTATTTTCAATATTTAATTTAATGTCAAAGATTAATAATAGAAAATTATTCATTTTTTAAGATTTCCAATTACAGATTAAAAAATTTTAAAAATGTTTAAATAAAAATGATTAAACTTGTATGATTTTGAAGATCGAAAGTCAAGAATATTTAATTCTAGATTTTTTAAACTGAACATATTTCAAATATATATAATTAAAATGACTGAATTTTCAATTCTAAAAGTTCAAACTTGCATCAATTTTAATTTTGAATAATAAAAATTATAATCTTTTTAATTTTAAAAATTTACAATTTTGAAGAGTTACAATAAGAAACTATTCAATTTTTATCGCAGCGTTCATAATTATTCAATTTTAAAGATTTATATTTAAATGGATGTAATTTATAAAGCTTTTTTAATTGTCTAATTGTAAGGGTTACAATTTAAAATTATCGATTTTCAATTCAAGGTTCTTCAATTTTTAGGACTTACAATTGAAGATTCATTAATTTGGAATGTCTCTATTTTAAAATTATGTAATTTTAAACATTATTTTTGAAATACGTAGTTCAATCTTTTAATGCAACTTTGAATTTTTTGTTGTAATAGTTCTAGTTTAATTATTTAAAATTGTAATTCATACAATTTTATAAATTTGAAATTAAATTTTTTTATAATTCGTGTTTTTATTCAACATCGTAACTTAATCATCTACATAAGAAATGTGAATAATGGTAATATTGACTAGAAATTGTAAATTTCCCGTTCAAATAAGGAATAAAGTAGAAAGCAGTTTTTTAATTTAAAAAATCTTGTTTAATATTTTTATCAATTTTCCATTATTTATAAATTTCTGAAACACGCCTTTTAACATAAAATTTTAATTTTACTATTTTTTCAATTATCAAATTTAAAGACGTGAGATTACGTTGGAAAAGGGAATTTTTAACAGTTTCTGTACTTTTACACAGAGTCACAAACAGAAACTGTACTTCTACAACGCTTTGAAATATTGTCAGTCAAATGTTACAAGATTGGTTGGAACTTCTAGTATGCAAGTGGTATTCGCCCTTTAATAAGAGTAGTAAAATTGTACCAATTTTTTGCTGGTAATTTTACCATTCTCACTGGTACAATTTTTTTATTTTTTACAGTGCGTAAAACATATGTTTCTTCATATAAAAATGCGATCACTTCGCGGGCACATGTTCATCGCGCGATTCGCTTCGCTCGCAAGCTTGAGCGCGCCTGGGGCGCGCGACTGTTGGTTCTCACCTCAGTCTTTGTACATTCCCACAGATTTTTTAAAACCGAAGCTCAAACGATCAACAATAGTAATTTGGTGATAGTGAATTCTCTTTTGTTAAAGCTCCTTCGGCTTTAAACAACTGGCTTTAAAGAATTGTATATCATTTCCAGAAATGTATGCACATGTAACACGGTAGACCAAGTTATAAACGAAATTTAAATTTGCGTATTTAATGTTGTACGTTGTTAAACAAATTAAAACAACTAATTCTAGGAAAATTAAATTTGTAAAATGCTGCAGAGGTATGAACTAACAATATAATTAACTAATTTAGATACGACCTGGTGTATTTTCGCGATAAAAATTATCTTGTTTTGTCTGATGACAGCGCAAAACAAATCAAATTTCATGTGCTTGTTTTCATGGTTTTGAAGTGATTATTTATTAAGAAAAATATGCAAAAAGTGCACAAATGAAGATATAGAAGGTTCATGTACAGTCGGAAATAAAAAATTTACATTATGTACACTACGTTAAAAAAATTGAAAACCCTGAAAATACCAGAAAAGTACATTTTTCTTCTTATAAGGATCTGCTAGTTCAAACTTACTTTGTGAATAACCTGTATTTTTTGCTTCAGAATCATTCGGGAATATAGTGCCCGTACATAAATCCTTCAAGGAATTTTAATACATTTTGAAGGATTTTAGGAAATATCACCAGATTTCATGGAATTTCACAGGATGCAATAAAATTTAAGTCGATTTTAAAGAATTTATTCGAGAGAAGTGATATATTTCGCAGGGATTTAAAGATTTCAAGAGATTTGATGTTAGACTGGAATTTCAACTTCAATTTATATTAGTTTATCCTGAATTTAATTAATTTATTATTTTGAGTTTTCATTTTATCCATCCTGAGAAAAAAATTCTTATTTCAAATTCTCTGGAATCTTCAAGAGCTTTAAGAAATTTGTAGGAATTTAGAAAAAAATTGTAAGCTTAATCGCTTTTCAATTCAGGTCTATACCTATTTTTGAGTTCTTTTAAATATTATACATTATTGAAATTTCCGTGCAAATACTTACAACTTAATTGAAAACAAAATGTAGATTTTTACATATTCCAAACAAAAAATTTAGAAGCTTTTTAATAATGGTGAAAGGTTCCGAAAGAGTAAAATCATTTTCACACAAAATTTAAAAAGATTTTAAGAGATTTACAAAGTTGTACAAAAAAGACCGTGGAAGATTTAAAAAAAAATTTGCAGGATTTTCAAAAAACTTTAGAAAAAGTTCTATTCATTTTAAAATATGTTAAGAAGTTCTGAAAAAAAGATTCCACACACTTGGTTTAAATTACTTGACATCATTTCAAGTTTTAAATTAATTTTGAATCTGCTCAAAACTTCTAAATATCTCTTAAAATCACTCAATTTTTTCCTACAAATAATAAGTGTTCAATTATTATTTCTAAATAAAAATTCAACAATTTCGCATAAAAACTGAACATTTTTGAAATAGGTCAAGTAAAATTTTAACAATTCCAAGCTTTCTATGTCGAAGAAATAAGTGTTTCAGGATCAATGTACTCGTCTTAAATTAACAGCCAAATATAGCTAAATATTAAATAATTATTCTTCTTCTGAATTAAAAAATTCCAAATGAATTGGGTTAAAAAGTGATGCGTTTAGACTGAAACAATATTTTTAATTTAATAAAAGCCTTTGATTAAGAATATATTTTTATTAGGCTTGTTTTAAGTTAAAAATAGTCTTTCGAATTAAAACAGTAACAATCTGGAAATTCTTAAACTTTGAACGAATTTAGAATCGTTTGATCAAATAAATTATTATTTAGTTTTTAAGACTTAAAGTACAGATCACTTTTGAAAAATTATTTTAACCTTTATTTATATTCACAGATGATAATGCTGTTTTTATGAAAATTTTTCTACTTCAAACGCTTTTAAGTCTTAATTGTGTACTTCTTTAAAACTGCACTCTAAAATTCTTTAAATTAAAAATATAGGCTTAACAATAAAAAATCTGAAATAAAACATTTTTAATATACAAGATTTTTTAATTACGCATTGTAAACTGAATGATATCATAATTGAAAAAGGTTTCAATTAAACTAATTATTTAAACAACTGTTGAAATCGAACTTGGACAGATTTTTCTTCTAAAATTTGTAAAATTCTCGGTCATATCCCGCTCTCAGAAAATTCCCGGTCATTTCCCAATCCAGCGGCCACCCTGAATTATAATTCTTTACGGGAATTTGATGAAATATCCAATAGTGTCTCATACTAATTTATCATATCGTAAAATGAAAGGATGTTTTGAAACACTCAAGTGAAAATCAAAAGCGAATATTCAAAAAGATTTTTATCTGTTCCATATATTACTTGGCAAAGTGATTAATTTTTTTTGTCTAAAGCACATCAATTCCGATGGATTTGACAATACAAGATAGTATTAGAACGATATAAAAATTTAGTTTATTTGAAAAATAATTGAATGTTTCTGAAGAAACACCCCTGATGAATTGTACTATTCTTTTTTAGCTCCACAAAAAGAAACTGAGGGCAGTGCAGTCTGGCGATCAAAAAGAATTTAAGATAAATTAGAATTCAGGGCGAATTCCAAATGTATTTTAAAAAATATCAGACAATCACTTCAAATCTATGAAGCCGTACGAAATACATTATTTCTCCTGAATAAATTCTTTAAAGTCTATTGAAATGTTATTAAATCCAGCGAAACCTTGCGAATTTAAAACAAAACCCTTGCAATCGTTGGAATCCTCTGCAACCTTATAAAATTCCGTGAAATATTTTAAAATATATTAAAACCTTTTATCTCCAGTAAAATAGTTCCATATATCCCGAAATTATAGAAAACTCTTTATCGTACAATCTTTCAAACACTTCAAAAATCCTTCAAATTATTGAAATCTATAAAAAATTTCTCGAACTTTTTTAAAATAATGTATAATATTTGAAAGCACTCAAAAATAGAGGTATAGAACTGAATTGAAAATCGATTACGCTTATAATTTTTTTCTGTCTTCAAATTTCTTCAAGCTCTTGAAAATTCCAGAGAATTTGAAATAAAACGTTAAAATGGTTTAAGTGATTCGTTCATTTGATCAATTTTTTTCTCAGGGTGGATAAAATGAAAACTTAAAAAAAAATTAATTAAATAAATGTAAAAGAAACTAAGCGAATTAGAAAAATTGGAAATAGTTTCAAAGAATTTAAAAGAAATCAGGATTAACCAATATAAATTAAAGTTGAGTTCCAAGTCTAACTTGAAATCTCTTGAAATCTTTAAATCCCTGCCAAATATCTCACTTCTCTTGAATAAATTCTTTGAAATCGATTTAAATGTTATTGCATCCCGTGAAATTCCATAAAATCTGGTAATATTTCCTAAAATACTTCAAAATTTATTAAAATTCCTTGAGCAATTTATAAATTCCTTGCAATTATTCATATATTTGTAAAGCGTATAAAATCTCGTGAAATTGGTTTAAATATCTTTAAACCTTAACGATCCTTTAAGTTATTGAAATTAAATTAAAAATTCCTTGGAATCTTTTCAGATTCCCTACGATATTTTAAATTATAAGATCTTGACCTGCCACAAAAGTTTTAAAGAGTACCCTAGTATCTTAAAAATCCATTCAAATTATTGAAATTTATAAAAAAAAATTCTCGGAGTCTTTAAAAATAATGTAAAATATTTCAAAAGAATTCAAGATATTTCAAAAATACGTAAATACCTGAAATTATTATTGATTAACTTTTCTTTTAAAAAATGGGTACATTTTTCATTTCCGACAGTGCATGAATTATTTTTATCAAATAATCACTTCGAAACCATGGAAACAAGCACATGAAACTTGATTTGTTTTGTGCTGTCATTGAAAACTGTAATGAACCATAACCTCGCAAACAAAAGAAGATAATTTTTATCGCGAAAATACACGAGATCGTCTCTAAATGAGTTAATAAGTTGTTAGTTCATACGTCTGCAGCATTTAATAAATTTAATTTTCGTCGAATCGGTCGTTTTAATTTGTTTAACAACGGACAACATTAAATACGGGAATTTCAATTTCGTTTACAACTTGGTCGTTTGGTCTCTGCTGGTCACTGCACTAAAGTCAATTCATCATGGCGGCCGACCAATGAAATTCGAGAATTCAAAAATGGCTCTTGTGCAAATATCTTTTTCCTAACTCGGGTGTATTACGGATTGCAAAATGGGTATAATATATATATATTAAAAGCAAATTTTATTATTAATTATAATATATTGATTATTAATTTTATTAGTAAATTTTTGTAAAGAAAATTTTTTTGAAACCTCATACACGAGCTGAAAAAGAAATTAAAAGACGAAAGTGGTGATTGGGGATGTGCCCACGCAGCAGGCAGATTTTTTTGACTTTTAACGATGTTTTTCACGATTAAAACAAAAAATACGCATCCTATCAAAAATTCATTCATACCACATTTGTACATCTTTTTAAAATGCACAATTTTTGTCTATACGCCCTTTCACCTATTTTGCACAGTTTAAACGCAAAATTTAAATTTTGATTTGCCATTATTTTTTTATGCTGTCAACATTTGAATTTTCGATTTTTCAAGAAAATTCAAAAAGTCATTAGGACAATCTTACAGTGCCTTTTAAAAGCAATATTTTTCTTGTCTTGAATTCTTTCGTATAGTGCGTTGTTTGGCTGAAAATATTTATTTTCGTTTCATTTTTTGGATTTTGAAAATCGAAAAACGTCATGAGGATAAATTGTTCGATTTTTAGATTCATCTAAACAAACGTACATATAATTTTCAAATTTTGACAAAAGTGGTCTCAACAGTTTTCAAAATATGCTCACTTTTCGAATTTTGATCCAAAATGGTTGGCTAATGAACTTGACCTTTCGTTTCGGACACTTAAAGAGTGTACCAAAGGCCAATCCAATCTGTCAATTATTTCGAAAGTTATCATGCTAAAAAACTAAAAATCTGCAGAAAAGAAACAGACGCACAGCCAGACACATTTGTAAAAAGCTGTTTTTCGGATTCAAGGGGTCTCAAAACGTGGAAATATGACAAAAAATGGGGGGGGGGGGGGCAAATTTTACATAAATCTAATACGTTCTCTGGATGAGAATGTAAAAAAGGGAATGGTAATTCAAGTTTATCTGGAGGTAGTTTTTTAAAACTAATTCTAACATTCATTAGGATATAGTTATTTTCAGTTAATAATAATGGTACCTTTTACTTGCATGGTCACCATAACAAGTATAATAAAAAATTGAAGATTTGATCTAAAGATATTTTGGGAACAGAATCACCTGGGATTTTCGTGTTTTAATTTTTTGAAGTCTAAACTGCATATAAATGAAGCACCGCAGACAGATTTCCTTGACATTTTCATCATACCTGTGCTTAAAAGATTCTTACTGTGTGTGAAGTAGTCATAATTTCCCTGAACGCTTGATCCCTCAGATTTAAGAATGCTGTTTTCAACTTGGCGTGTGTCGAAACTGAAAAAAAAATATTTTTCATCAGAATTTTGTCTTTTTGAAAAATGAATTACAGTGAAGCCTAGAAATAGGGCCCTCTGATACACTCCTTCTGAGAATTTACGCCGCGCCGCAAGTTGGAGTGAAAGGAGGTGCGCGGGGTGAACGGCGGTCGCTCAGGCGTGAACAAACAAAAGTTTTTTCTACGAAAGGCCCTTTATCTGGATAATTTCCCGCCAAGATCAGCCGAAAAATCAGCCCAGTCTCAGAGTTTCACTGTATTTCTTTGATCAAAACTTAAGGAGACGTACTAAACAGCTGAATTTTTTGCTATGATGTACTCAATTTCTTTGGTCCAGGGATTTTTGAAGGCTTTCCATTCTGATTGGAGCCTAACGAAACTAGCCTCATTACTTCTAAACCTGTACACCTGAAATTAAATAAATTTTTATCAAGTGGCCGGGAATTAAAAGAAAACCAGGAAAACTAGGGAATTAACCGGGACTGAAAATTCGAGCCGGGAATCACATTAAGAGTTTGGGACACAGATAAAGCATTTTTTTAATTTAAGGACAAATACCATAATTTTAAAACGTATTTAGAAGTTTTAGAAATTTGTGCGAATTAAAAAATAAAATGTTGGTAAAACTGGAATCATTTTAGAAGATACTTAGAAGTGTTAAACAGATTAAAAAATAATTTCAAAATATTTCAAGAAATTTAAAGCAAAATGTAAATTTTTGAAGATTTTGAAAAAGAATTTGGAAGCCTCTTAAAAAACTTGAAAGGTTTCGAGTCAGTTTAAAAATTTTTTGAACATTCTTCTCTTGGTACAGAAATTTCACATTTTTGGTTAACAATACAATTGCTTGGCTAATTATCAATTTTCCTTTTAATGATTCAACTATTTTGTTAGGAATTCATTTTTTTTTAAATTTAACTATTTAATTTTTGGCTGAGAATTAATCTTTCATTGGTGAAAATTCATGTAATTTTTAAAAGATTCGTCTTTTTGATAACAAATTAATGTTGTCTGTTAAAAAATCATCTTTTTAGTAGAAAATAAAATTCCTTGGTTGAAAATCTATTTTTATATCTTGACAATTCATGTTTTCGGATTGAAAATACAACTCTTATGTTCAAAATTTAACTATTTTGTTGAAAACTCGATTTTCTTTTAATGAATTCAGCTCTTTTTAACACAAAATTAAACAATTTTTTTGTTGAAATAAGGACTATAATTACATTTTTATTGATAGTTTATGATTTTTAGTCGAACATTCAACTATTTTAGTTGAAAATTCATCTTTTTGGTTGTAAATGTGTCATTTCATCGACGTTTCGTATTTTCTGTATGAAACCAATCAGTCTGGTTGGAAATTTAACTGTTTGGTTAAAGTTCAAATACTTTGTTAAAAATTCATTCCATTTTTATGGAAATTCATCATTTTAGGTGAAAATTTATCTCTTTGGTTGAAAATGTAACTCTTTCGTTATAAATTCGTCTTTTTTTTTGTAGAAAATTCATTTATTTGATTGAAAATTCCATTAGCGATTGATTATTGAATTATTACTAAAAAATTTTCAAGCCAATGTTTATAAATATTATTTATTTTACTACTAAGTGAATTTTAAATTAAATATTTTGTAAACATATGTAATTGTAATTAAACTATCAGTTAATCATTAATTAATCGCTAATAACAAATATATTAAAAATTATATCTCCGAATTATTTACCCATTAAAATGGATATGTTTATAAAAATAATTGCTGACATATATGTTAGCCAAATCTACGCAGCTGGGACTAATATATGTATTAGCTAGGCGTATAAACGTGGGTATAAGAAGACGATCGGCAATGTAGGAGCAATTACCAAACATTAAAATAGAACAAATAAATGTAAAATTGCTATATATAATTTTGCACTTGCAGCCAACTGTGCTTTACGGTAGCGATACCTGGATCTAACAAGAAAATGATAAGAGTAAAGTTAACGCGGTTGGCATGCAATTCTTGCGTAATGTATGCCGTAAAACGCTAATGGAGAAAGTCAGTAATGAGAGAATTCTCGAATAATGTGGTGTAGAAGCAACACAGTTTTACAAGAATGAGAGTTGCTGAGATGGTTTTGGCAGGTTGAGAGACTGAAAAGAGAACTGGCGAAACAAGTATATTTAGGTAAAGTAAATCTCATGTTGAATGAAAGAGCGAAGCAGCATCTCGGAGATCATGATTTCGCATCTCCCAGATTGCTGTGGGCTAGAATGAAAGTAGGAATCAGAAGATTATTCATCATAGCATGTTACGCGCCAGTTGATAGTGATCCCAGAGAAGTAAAAGACGCCTTCTGGGACACTTTAAATGATACGATAAATATTTGCGACCTTGGTGAAAGAATAATTCTGCTAGGAGATATGAATGGATGGCTAAGCATCCAAAATCAAACAAAGCACAAACTATAACGAAGATAAATTAGTTGGCTTACGCTTAGAAAGGGGTCTGTTTACTACAAATACTTGGTTTGGGCATAAGATGATCCACATGTACACCTGGTCTAAAGGAAATAGCTACAGTATAATTGACTTTGTTGCTGCGGATGAAAGACTAAGACAGCTAGTCAAAGATACAAGGGTCATGAGGGGTTATGAATGCAATACCGATCATTATCTTTTGATCTCCAAAATTAAATTAGGTCGGCGATGGAGAAAAAAGAGAGCCAAGAAAGCAAAACAAACGCGAATCAAAAATGAGAACCTACAGAAACCGGATGTGCGAATATATTTCCAAAATAAGATAATCGAAAGCATAGGTAAGGCAGCTTGGGAAGCGCTTATACAGAATAAAGATATAGAAGGCGCATGGGCAATGTTACGGGATATCATTATTAGATGTGCAATCGAAGTGTGTGGTACCGCGGTTGTAGGAAGAATGTCTGGTGATGCGTGGTGGAATGATGAAATTGCGGCTGCCCAAAGAACAAAGAAAGAAGCGTACAGAAGAACGTTGAACATGACAGGTCTTAGCGATGAGGAAATAAATAGACGTATAAATGATTACAGACGCA
>JAAAKG020144866.1:0-11021 GCA_010014905.2 Druon quercuslanigerum
ATTTTAAACAATTTTTTAATTTTTTAAAAAAGATTTGAAATATACCAGTGATTTTAAACGAATGCAAAGATTTCAGAAAGATTTCACAAATATTTTAAAGAATTTATAAGGGTTTGAGAAGACTTTTAGAAATTTGAAGATTTCAAAAAGAGACCACATTTCGAAGATTTTAAAACGTTTTAAAGATTTTAAACGATTTCAAAATGCTTCAACCAATTTTTGAATATTTCAAAAGATTTCACAAGAACACTTTTTGATTTTGGATTACAGATCAGTTTAGTAGTTGAAGCATATAATGAGACTATTTTGACACTATGTTTTCAAATTTGTGACAGGATTTTTCACTATTTTTGATCTCCCTGTCATCGGAAAACAAGTTAATTTCTTAAGTATCTTAAATTTCTTAAATTACTTAAATATAAAATATCTTTTCTTTAAAACTAGGTAATACCGGAAGCTTGTGCAAATCAGCAAGTGATAGTTCACCTCGTGAGTGCCATTCGTGTGATGCCATTTGACACTCTCGTGCAAACTGTTCAACAAGTCGTAAAATCGCCTCCGCCAATCCATGGAGTGAAGCAGGATTTTTCCTTGGAAGTCTCCGTTTTGGAATTGCTCTATGTCTACATGCAAACAAATACTTCACAGTCTCTCATTGAGTCCTGGGCCTGTTTACTCGGATTATTAAAAGACGGATTGTCTCTAACTGCACCTGCTCAGTTCCTATTACTGGCTATTCTCAATGAATATGTACAAAAGTGTCCACCCATGCAGGAGAAGAAAGATATCAGGGACCTCCAAGATATTTCTGCAAAGGTAAACCATTTTTATTATCAAATTAGGCTAGCCTTTTTAACGCTGGGAAACATTTTTTCACTGGAAATTTTACAAATTTTTATGAGAAAAGTCTGTCCAAGTTCGTTTTTCTAAGCTTTTTTAAATAATTTGTTGAATGTTTGTCTTTCGGAATTATGATATCATTCAGTTTGCAATGCGTAATTTTTAAATATTTTACGTAAACAATTGTCCATTTTAGATTTTTATTTTGAAATGTACATTTTTATTGTAAAGAGTTTGAAAATGCAGCCTTGAAAGGGTGGCCGCTGGACCGGAAAAAACTGGGAAATGACCGTCAGTTTATTTTTTGACCGGGAATTTTACAATTTTTCAGAAAAAAAAATCCTTCCAACTTTGATTATAACAGAAAACAGTTGAATTTTCTATCCAGAAAGAGAATTTTGAACACAATAGTTCGATTTTCAACAAAAGAATAAAAAATTTCATGCAAATAGTTGAATAAAAACAAAACTAATTTCCAACTAAGCAGTTGCATTTAACATCAAATAGTTTAACTCTCAAACAAAAGCGACGAATTTTCTAAAAGTAGTTCATTTTTAATTAAATGGATCAATGTACAATTTCAAGCCAAAAAAATTAATTTCAAATCCAGAAAAATTAATTTCATTCTGATTTTTTTTTGTTTACTACTTCCTTAAAAGTTGACTTTTTTGGTGAAAATTCATCATTTTATTTGAAAATCTATCTCTTTGGTTAAAAATTCAACTATTGCGTATAAAAATTCGTTTTTTTGTTGGTTACAAATATTTTTGTTAAATGAAAATTTTACAATTCCATTTTTGGTTGAAAGTTTTTCTCGTTTAGTTGAAAATTAGTTTTTTTTTAAATTAATTTTTTAAACTGAAAGTTTAAATATTTAATTATTTTGCAAAAAATTTATATTTTTCAGATGAAAATTAAAATATGGATTTGAAAATTATTTTTTTTTCTGGATTGAAAACTAATTTTCTCAACTAAACATTTACTTATTTTATTTTCCGTTAAAAATTAATCTTTTTTGGTTGAGGATTCAACTATTTTGTTAGAATATCGTCTTTTTGGTAGAATTCAACTGTTTTTTTAAAAGAAAAACTAAAATATTAAAATAATAAAATATCAACTACTACATTTTTAATTCAGAATTCGCAGCAACTTAGTTGAAAGCAGAATTACTTTGTTAAAAATGCTTTTTGTGTGTTAAATATTCGGTTTCCTTTGTTCTGAAAATGGAACTGTTTGATTAAAAAGTAAACTACAGTGTTAAAAAGTTATTTTTCTGGTCGAAGATTCATATATTTATTTGAAAATGCATCTCTTTGGTTGAAAATTTAACCATTGTAATAAAAATCCGTTTCTCTTTTTGTTAGAAAATAATTTTGCTCACTGGAAATTTAAATATTTGTTTTTTGGTTAAAAGTTTACAACTGTTTGGTTGAAAATTAATTTGTTTAGGGTGAGGATTAAGCTATATTTTAAATTAATTTAATTAACTTAGAAAATTAATCTAGAAAATTAATCTTGTCTATTAAAAATTCATCATTTTAGTTGACGATTTAAATATTTTTATGGGAAATTTAATGATTCTAGTTAAAGACTTAGCAATTTATTTAGAAATTCTTTAAAATTGGTTGCAAATTCAACTATGTAAGTTGACGAATCATCATTTTAGTTGAAAATTCGCCGCTGTTGTTAAAAATTCATTTTTGAACTGAAAGTTTAACTATCCAATTATTATGTGACAATTTATCTTTTTAATTTAATATTCATGCATTTTTAATAAAATTCGTTTTCGTTGATAAAAACGATTCTTCTGTTCAATTTTTGTTTGAAAATGGATCTTTTTTTGTTTGAAATTGAACTATTTGGTTGAAAATTTGTTTTATGTGTATTTTATTATGCAAATATTTTTTGAACATTCATGCATTTTTAATTTGGACTTTAATTTTTTGTCTACATGGTCTAAAATAGTAGAAAATTCATCATTTTGGTCAAAAATAAAAATACTTTGTTAAAAAATAAAATATTTTTTCAAAAATTCAATTTTTTTGTTGAAAATTCATATATTCAATTTAAAAATCGTCTTTCTTGCTAGAACATAAATTTTCCTGTATGAAAATTGATCGTCTTGATTAAAAATCCATTTTTTTTTGTTTAAAAATTGATGTATTGCAATTAACTATTGATCATATTAGTAATTAATTCATCTTTCTGGTTAAAAATAAAACTATTTGGTTAAAGGTTTAATCAAATTTGTGTTAAAAAAATCCGTTTTTTTGTGAGAATAATTTTTTTAACTGAATTTTCAACTCTTCCGTTTTTGGTTAAAAAGTGATATTTTTTAGTTTAAAATTCAGCTATTTGTTTGAAAAGTGATCTTTTTCAGTTAAAAATTCAACTCTTTGAGGGGGTTCAAGTTAGTTTTTAATATAATACTCACATTATTTTACCTAAATATGCACTAAATTTTAAGTAGAAGTAGATAAAATAAATATGTGTTTAAATTTTTATTAAAATTCATGTACTTTAGAGATAAATTCGAGAAACGATTAATTATGTTTTTAGCATTATTTAATTATTTAATTAATTTATCGTGCTAAAATATTTAAGAACTTTGCTTCTAAATTACGGTTATTAAGTGTTAATTTAACTATTCCATTTTTTGTCAAAAATTTATCTTTTTTAGTTCTAAATTCAAATATTTGTTTAAAAATTGATCTTATTTAGTTGATAATACAACAATTTGCTCGGGAATTAATTTATTTTATGTAAAATTATTCTTTTTTAGTAAAAATTAATCTCCTTGTTAAAAATTCAACTATACGTGTTAATGTTTTTAGTTTAAAATTTATGAGTTTCGTTCCAAATTACGGTTATTAACTGTAAATTTAACTATTTCACTTTTTGTCAAAAACTTATCTTTTCAGTTCAAAATTCAACTATTGGTTTTAAAATCGATCTTATTTAGTTGAAAATTCAACTATTTGTTCGGGAATTAATGTCTTTCGTTTGAAATTATTCTTTTTGGTAAAAATTAATCTCTTCTTACGAAAATTTTAAATAATCCATTTTTTTGTTGAAAATTAATTTTTTTTATTTTAAAATTCAACTCTTCTTTGAGAATTAATGTATTTCCTTGTAATTTCATTTTTTTTTTTTTTTTATAAAAATTAATTTTCTTGGGTAAAAACTCATTAATTTGGTTAAACTATCTTTTCTTTCTTGAAAAAATTTGTTTGGTTCATAAATTTAACTATTCCAGGTAAATATTCATTAGTTTGATTAAAAATAATTTTTTTTATTTGTAATCTTACTTACATATACCATTTTTGGTAGAAAACTAACATTTTTCGCTGAAAAATTCAAATATTTGGTTAAAAATCTATATTGTTTAGTTGAAAACTCAACTATTTCACTTAGAATTCATGTATTTTTGGTTAAATTCGGATTTTTTTCGTATAACTTAATCTTCTTGGTTGAAAATTCACCTTTGTACTTGGAAATTCAACTATTCAAGTAAAATATTCCTAATTTTATTTTAAAATTCATGATTTTGTTACATTTATTTTGTATGAAATTAATTTTTGTACTCCAAACTGAACTACTTTATTTTTGGTTAAAAAATAATTTTTTAAATTAAGAATTCAACTATTTGTTTTAAAATTGATCTTATTTAGTTGATAATTCAACTCTTTGTTCGGGAATTAATTTATTTTGTTTAAAATTATTCTTTTTTGGTAAAAGTTAATCTCCTTGTTAAAAATTCAACTATATGAGTTAAAGATTCATCATTTTAGTTTAAAATTAATGAGCTTGGTTAAACAAAATTAACGAAAATTTTAACTAATCCATATTTTTGTGGAAAATTAATTTTTTTTAGTTCAAACTTCAACTATTTGTTTGAAAAATGATCTTCTTAGTTAAGAATTCAACTTTTTGTTTGAGAATTAATGCATTTTCTTGTAAATTCATCCGTTTTGTTAGAAATTAATCTTCCTAGTTAAAAATTCAACTATTTGGTTGAGATTTTATGTATTTTGATGAAAGTTCATATTTTATTATAGAAATTACTTTTCTTGGTTAAAAACTCATCAATTTTTTTGAAATTTCTTTTCTATCTTGAAAAAAATTTTACTCAAAATTCAACTCTTCTGTTGAAATTTTTTTTTTTTTAATTCATATTTTTTGGTATAATCTTAATTTTTTGTTTGTTAAAATTGAAACTATAAGGTTGAAAAATAATCAGTTTTGGTTAAATATTCAAGTATTTTTTTGAAAATTCGTTGTTATTTTTTATGAAAATTAATTTTATTTTGTGAAAATTGAACTATTCCGTTGTTGGTTGAAAAATCGTTCTTTTTGGTTGGAAATTAAACTTCTTGGTTAAAAGTTTAAGAAATTTGTTAAAAATTCATTTATTTAGTTTATTTTATTTTTGAAAAGAACTATCTTTTTGGTAGAAAATTAATTTTCCTGGTTGAAAATTCAACTGCTTGATTTAAAATTAGTTTATTTTGGTTGAGGACTCAACTATTGTGTTGAAAAATCCTATTTTTTGGTTTAATTCAACTGTTTTTTTTTTAGATTATAACTATTTTGTTTTTAAATTTGTTTTTATAGTTTCGAAATGTTCTTGATTAAAGCATTAACCTGCGAATGGTTTCAAATAGAAAATTGATTATTATAAAACAAAAATGCATATCTTTTGTTAAAAATTTGTTTTTTTTTTCGTAGAAATTAATCATTTTGGTTGAAAGTTTAACAAATTTGTTAAAAATTCATTTATTTAGTTAAAATTAGGTGGTTTTTTGTTTGTTTAAAATTAATGTTTCAACTTAAAATTGAACAACTAAATTTTTGTTTGAAAAATTATGTTTTTTAGTTGAAAATTCAGCTGTTTGGTTTAAATTGCATGTATTTTGTTTTTGAAAAGAATGATCTTTTTGATAGAAAATTAATTTTACTGGTTAATATTTCAACTGCTTGATTGAAATTTAGTTTATTTTGGTTGAGGACTCAACTATTGTGTTGAAAAATCCTATTTTTTGGTTTAATTCAACTGTTTTTTTTTTAGATTATAACTATTTTGTTTTTAAATTTGTTTTTATAGTTTCGAAATGTTCTTGATTAAAGCATTAACCTGCGAATGGTTTCAAATAGAAAATTGATTATTATAAAACAAAAATGCATATCTTTTGTTAAAAATTTGTTTTTTTTTTCGTAGAAATTAATCATTTTGGTTGAAAGTTTAACAAATTTGTTAAAAATTCATTTATTTAGTTAAAATTAGGTGGTTTTTTGTTTGTTTAAAATTAATGTTTCAACTTAAAATTGAACAACTAAATTTTTGTTTGAAAAATTATGTTTTTTAGTTGAAAATTCAGCTGTTTGGTTTAAATTGCATGTATTTTGTTTTTGAAAAGAATGATCTTTTTGATAGAAAATTAATTTTACTGGTTAATATTTCAACTGCTTGATTGAAATTTAGTCTATTTTGGTTGAGGACTCAACTATTGTGTTGAAAAATCCTATTTTTTGGTTTAATTCAACTGTTTTTTTTTAAATTATAACTATTTTCTTTTTAAATTTGTTTTTATAGTTTCGGAATATTCTTGATTCAAGGATTAACCTGTGTATCGTTTTAGATGGAAAATTGAAAGTTGAAACTTCAACGATTCTAATGCAATATTTATAATTTTATTTAAAAATCAATCGTTTCGGTTGAGTTTTTCTTGTGGGAAATTAATTTTTTAACTGAAAACTTAACTAATTCATTTTTTGTTGAAAAAGATCTTTTAGTTGAAAATTCAACTATTTGGTTGAGAATTAATGTATTCTGTTTGAAAAATAGGTTGAAAAATAATCAGTTTTGGTTAAATATTTAAGTATTGTGTTCAAAATTCGTTGTTATTTTTTATGAAAATTTATTTTATTTTGTGAAAATTGAACTATTCCGTTGTTGGTTGAAAAATCGCTCTTTTTGGTTGAAAGTTTAACAAATTTGTTAAAAATTCATTTAAGTAGTTTATTTATTTATTTATTTTTTTTAAAGAACTATATTTTTGATAGAATATTTTTTGGTTGATATATCAACTATTACATTTTTCTCTGAAAATTCATTTTTCTTGTTAAAAATTAATTTAGTTTAAGCAAAATTCAGCTATTCCATTTTTTAAATTAGTTTTTTTTGTTTCGAAATGTTAGAATCGTTTAAAATGGAAAGTGTAACAACTTTGTTAAAAATTAATTTATTTAGTTAAAATTAGTTTTTTTTGTTTGTTTAAAATTAATGTTTCAACTGAAAATTGAAAAATTGTTGTTTAAAAAATTATGTTTTTTAGTTGAAAATTCAACTATTTGGTTGAGAATTAATGTATTCTGTTTGAAATTTCATTTTTTTTATAGAAATTAATTTTCTTGGTTAAGAACTCATCAATTTTGTTGAAATGTCTTTTCTATCTTGAAAAGAATTTTATTGAAAATTCAACTCTTCTGTTGAAAATTAGTTTTTTTCAGATTTTTTGATAATATATATATATATATTTTGTCAAAAATTTGTTGTTTTTTTCTTAGAAATTAATCTTCTTGGTTTAAAATTCAACAATCCCAAATAAAAAATTGATGATATAATTTAAAAAATGTATCAGTTTCCTTAAAAATAGATCCGAGCCCTGTAAAATTGAAAAGGTTTTCAATAAATCTAAATTAAAATCCAAAAAAGCAAAAATAAAATAACGTGTAAATGACTTTTAAACAAGATTATTTTTCTCTTCTAGTTAATTGAATCTTGCTCGCAAATTGCCGGCGCGTGCCTGGAACAAACGACCTGGCTGCGAAGAAATTTGGCAGTGCGTGAGGACGTTTTTGATGTCGGCGAAGGATCTTCCGAAGGAAAAGAAGGGAAAAGCGGTGCTGGTACGTACAGATTAGAAAATGATCACCCGCCTTTCAAAATATTTAAAAATGTTTTTCGAACGCAAAAATTATTGAAAATTTCTTCGAATTTTGGCTTTTAGTTACACCCGGAACACCGCCGAATGCGGCTTATAGTGTTCAAGCGCAGACTGTCCTGGCTGAAATTTTGGCTCCTTTATTGGACGTCAGCTACGGATCTCAGGAAAAAGAAAGAGTCGCTACTTTGTTAACGAATCTCATGTATAATGTGACACCCTATCTCAAAAATCATACGTGAGTTTTCCAAGATTTTGTTTTTTGCTTTTAAATAGTTATTTTATTGAAGTGCGAAGAGTCAGTTAAATATTTTGCTCTATTATGAAAAGGAACATCACGTTTAGAAAAAAGTTTGCCAACAAAAAGTTTTTTATTTATTAAAATATAATTTATCTTTTGTTCATTACATAATAATTTAAGAGGCTTGAAGAAATTTTTTAGACTGTAGTAATTATCTTATAGATTGCAGTGAAGCGACTTTAATATTGTGGATAATTCTATAAGTTTTTTTTATTTTTTCTCCGCTAATATAGAATGTTAAAGTATACATTTTTTTTGAGATAATCAACTTACAATTAGTATAACAAATTTAGTTGAAAATGTCGATGTTCATTTAGTTTTAGAATCAGAGTGCATCAAATTTCAAAGAATTAAAAGCGTTTCCAAAATTTCAAACGATTTCAAAAGGTTTTAAATAATTTTTGAAGATTTTACAAAGATTAAAAAAATTACGCAACGATTTGAAAAACTTTAAAGGATTTTAAGGAATTTAAATATTACAAAAGTGGTATAGTAAAGCATATTTATAAAGTTTTAATATATTTTAAACGAATTCAAAATTTTTTTAGAAGATTTTAGAAGACTTCACAAAGAATTTAAATATTTTAACGGTTTTAAATTAATACAAAAGATTTCATAAAGATTTCAAAGGAATATAAGTGTTTTAAAGATTTAAAACAGTAAACAGTATACCAGATTTCATGGGTTTCAAACGATTTCAAAGATTTTAAACGATTTCAAATTTTTTTTAAGATTTCAAAAGTTTTCCAAAAAGATTTCGCAAAAATTTAAGAAAATTCATACGAATTTAAAAATATTTCAAGAACTTTAAAGATTAGCAGGCTCAGACTAGATTTCAAAGATTTTAACGATTTAAAAAGGTTTTAACTTTGTGAATATTTCAAAAGATTTCACTAAAAAAGATTACAGAACTATTTCACAAATATTTTAAAAGATTTTACAAAGATTCAAAAGGTTTCATGCAAAGTTCCGCAAGGAATTCAAAAGAATAGTAGAATTTCAAAATATTCAAAAAGGGTGCAGTACACCAGATTTCAAAGATTTGAAACGATTTCATATATTTTTTAATTTAATAATTATTTGAAAGAATTCATGAGGATTTTAAAAAATTTTAACCTGGCACAGTTAAATATTTCAAAATATTTCAAAGAGTTTAAACAATTTTTTATTTTTTTTAGAATATTTGAAATGTACCAGTGATTTCAAAAGATTGAAAAAAATTCCAGAAAGATTTCACAAATATTTTAAAGAATTTATAAGGTTTTAAAAGACATCTAGAAATTCAAAGATTTCAAAAAGGGATCACATTTCAAAGATTTCAAAACGTTTTAAAGATTTTAAACGAATTCAAGAGGTTTCAACAAATTTGTCAACTGAAAGTTTAACTTCCCGCTATAGTTGTAAATTTTTAAATTAAAAAATAATACTACTTGGTTGAACGTTAAAAAATTATTTTCAAGATTCTTGATTTTATTTTATTTTAATTTTTCTATGATGAAAATGTGTCTTTCATGAATTATTTATTTATGTTTAACATTTTTTTTTTGCATAAAAAATTAATTTTTCAAATTGAAAATGTGACTATTCTATTTTTGTTAAAATATATTCTTTAAATTGAAAATTGAACTATTTGATTAAAAATTAAACAGGCTTGTTAAAAACACACTTTTTGGTCGAAAAGTCAACTATTTTTCTGAAAATTAATTTTTTGCTGAAAATTCGTATTTTTCTTTAAAAATGTATTCGTTTTTAGTAGACATTTCATTTTTTTACATAAAAATGCAACTGTTTAGTTAATAATTAATCTTCTTTTATTAAAGATTCAATTGTTTTGTTAAGAATTAACTTTTTGCTAAAAATTCATTTTTTTTTGTTTTAAATTTTATTCGTTTCTAGTAGAAATTTGTTTAAAAATAAAAATGAAACTGTTTGGTTAAAAACAACTCTTTTTTTGTGTGAAGATTTAAAAAATTTGTTGAAAGTTCTACTTTTTGGTCAAAATCTTTTTTATTCAAAATTAAAATCGGTTTTGGTTCAAATATAAAAGATTCTTGTTTTTTTTTATTTCTTTTTTTTTAGTTCCAACAGTTTTGTTGAAAAATCATCCTTATTGGTTGCGAACTCAACTGTTTTTGTTAAAAATTTATACTTTTAGATTGAAAATTCAAATATTTCGTAGAAAATTTTCTTTTTGAATCAAAATCATATTTGGGTGATAAAAAAGTAAACTGAAATGTTTTTTTATTGACAATGCAACTATGGGCTTGAAACTTTGTCTTTTTAATTAAAAAATGTATATATTTTATTAGAAATTTCATCTTTGATAAATATTATCTATATAATGTTTTGTTAAAAATTCAACTATTTTTCTAGAAAATTTACTTTTTGTTTAAAAATCATATTTTAGTGTTGAAAAGTCAACTGCAATCCTTTTTTGTTGATAATTCAACTTTTTAATTCAACTTTTGATTTTAAAAATTAATCTATTTCAGTAGAAATTGCATTTTTGTTGGATAATACTGCAATTGTTTACAATTTTTTAAAAAGTCATCCTTTTTGTTGAAAGTTCAACTATTTTTTAGAAAATTTATTGTTAAAAATCCATATTTAGATATAGAAAAGTCAACTTTTTTATATAGATGAAAATAGAACAGTTTTTTTTGGAAAAATGGTTTTCTTATTAAAAAAATACATCGGTTTTAGTGGAGACTTAATCTTTTTTAGATAAAAATGCAACTGTTTGGTTGAAAATTGAACAGTTTTGATTTTAAAATTGTCCTTTTTTGTTAAAAGTTCAATTTTTCTGTTGAAAATTTAACTATTTTATAGAGCATTTACTTTTTGTTTAAAAATCATATTTTGATGTTGAAAAGTCAACTGAAATCCTTTTTTTTAATAATTTAGCTATTTTTTGTTTCTTGAAAATTTGTCTTTTT
>JAAAKG020144867.1:0-11021 GCA_010014905.2 Druon quercuslanigerum
GAGATAACTTTGAAGACATATGGTTTCAGCAGGACGGTGCACCTGCTCACTATGGACGAGACGTTCGCGCTTACTTAAATGAGGTATTTTTTGATCAGTGGATAGGACGGAGGGGCACTATTGAATGGCCCGCTAGGTCACCTAATTTGACGGCTCTAGATTATTTTCTTGGGGTTATCTGAAGGATAAGGTGTAAAAAACGAAACTCTCTCTCGTAGTCTTTTGGCTATACATCAGAAAAAGACAGCGATGTCTTATAATGCTTTGTTTTTAACTTCGATTTTTTGCTATAGATATTTTCTGTAGGCACAATGAGTCGTGGTTTTATTCATCTTTAGACTTGGCCTAGGTACGCACGGGTCAGTGGGTACATACATGCATTTTCCTCACGCAATCCACCCTTAATTTGTTCTCCTAAGTCGTTGCTCTTTTCACTCGCGAATTGGCTCGTTGTTAGCTTTCGAGAGCTTAAAAGCTTCGTGAGCATTCTGATAGCACGTGCTCGGATTATGAGTGAACGGAGAGACTTGGAAAGTCGTATAGAGTTTTTAAATCAATGTAGCTTGAAATAATATTTCGATTCACATTAATTTTGTGTAATAAAAATTTGAGGGTACGCTCGTAACAAACCGCACCGGAATTTCGTAACTACGTCTTTGAAATTTAGGGCAACTTATGTGTGAAAAGAGCCCAAATTTCCCTGTTCTTTTATATTTTTGGCCTGCTTTTTATTTGGAACGGAGAGAAAGAGAGAAAGAAATCATGGTTGCTTGAAATTTTGGTTAAACCATATTTTTGTTTATATTTATTATTTATAAGTTGTAGTTCTTCTGTCTCGGGAATTATATTTTGTTCAAAGTCTTATCGACCTCCCTACTTCCTGGAAGGGTGGAAGGTCTGCAAGTGTTGCCTTTTCCCTTCTCATAGTAACCATGCGTAAATGATCCGTAATACTTTTTGGTCCATCAAGGGTCTAAATCGGATTTATTCATCACTATAACTGACAAATGTCTTTCTTTCTTGGTCGTATTTTTGATCAATTTATTCTCTCAGTTAGCGGTCAGTCTATAAGTTGTGTTATAAAGGCTTAGCCTGTGCTTTTTCAACCCATAAATACTTTATTCGACTAAACGCTATAAAATTGGGCTTTTTCGTAAGAGTGGAAGAAGGTTCTTATAAAGCCTTTGCACAAGTTTAAGGCTTATATACATGCTGGAAAGTATCCTCCTATTGCTATTCTTAGATGTCTCTTAAAATCATTGGAGAGAAATTCCTATAATTATAGACGTGCATATAGTACGCACACGCCATTGCTTAAGGCTACTGATTAAATTCAAAATGGTGTTGATAATTAACCAAATGGTGACATTGACGGTATTATTTTTGTTTGTAGACAGTGAGAGATTGGCGTGGAGTAATAATGTCCTTCATTCTAACGGCGAAAACGATATGGAACGGTTTGGCAGATAATGTGGTCGATGCTGAATCGGTGGTGTACTTAAAATTTTGGTTAATCCAGCAATTCGATTTATACCTGTAAAGCAATAATTCCATGAGAATATTTTTCACCTCCTTAATTGACTTTGAAGTTTCAAAAACTCGAAAAAGTCGACTTTTTGGCTATTTTCTTAGATTCATGGTAAACTTCTCAACTGTTTGACCATATAATGTGTGATATACGTTAATTAGTTTTTTTTTAACATTGTGCAACAATAAGTATGAGGAATGTTGACATTAAAACAATATTTATTGAATATGAATTACAAGAAAATATTTACAAGTGATATATTACTCTTTATTTGACAATAAAATTAAAATTTAGTATATAAATTATCAGAAAAAATAGTTCAAAGCAAGTGAATGCGTACCTAAATAGCAAAAAATGAATAACATATTTTTTACCCTACCTAAGTGACCTTAAAATTTCAAAATATCGAAAAAAATCGACGTTTTCGCTATTTTCTTACAGTTATATTATTCATAAACAATGTGACCATGATACGAGTTTTATATATTTTTTAAAATATATGCTAAATAAAATCAAATAACGAAATAGCCGGAACATATATTGGCTTGTTATAATGTCATTAAATTAACAAAGCATTACCAATAACCTTCTTTTATGTTGACTCCCGACATTAGTCTTAATTTTTATTTTTTATTTATGTCAAAATTCAACGAAGGAACCTCGAGTCTCCTTAATTTTGATTTCCCAATACGTTTACGAGATCTCCCATTAAGTACGCATTTGGATTACATATTTGGACATATACTCTCATGATGGATTGAACTAAAACTCTTAACTCAAATGATGGATTCTCTTTTTCAATGTAAGTTCGAAGAGTTCTACTCATCCTAGTCAACGATTTGGCCTGCGATAATTTCCCTGTAATTTTTCGAGTAAGATCTGTCAAACACTCTCCTTCTTTGATAGCATTCCATATATCTAGCAGGTACTTTTAATCAGAACTAAGATCACGGGTGTCAATTACATAAAAATTATGACTGTCGACAGCATTAAAGTTTACAACCGAAAGTTCTTCACAAGAAGCTAAGCTTTCTCCGATAGGATCAGAAATTTCTCGATCAAGTTTTATAAACAAAGCTTTGAATGGCAGCAGGTCTGTATACGATGCCGTATCTGTCACAGGCTTCTGAAAATGTTGAACAGTTTAATCTTGTCTGATCTATAACTTTATTCGAATAAGTGACCCATGCATCCTCAATATCTTCTTCGGCGGTCTGGTGATCGTGTTTTACATTATCACAGTAAGAACTTAGAGCTCAAGAACTTAAGAGCTTAGATTGTACATCATGATGATCTGATTGTTCCGAATCAATTTTCGGAAGAGACGTAAATGACTTTCTCATTCGTATCAGGATTTATCTTTATCTATTCCATGCGACTTTTTCAATATCATCAACTGATTTTGATCTGTTTTAACGATCTTTGCGATTCTTGGTTTTGTAAGAATTGGGATGGTAGTTGCATTCCATACATCCTGCAGCCTAGCATGATTCCAGAGCTGTGGCAGTGACCAACGTATTGTTGCAGAGAACCGGCGGTTACTGCCACATCCTTGGACTCATGATCACGCACGCACGGCTGTTTATGCGGCACTCCTGATTGGTCCACCTTAAACATTTTACAACTCACAAACTAAAACTTCCACTGATTTTTGGAAAAGGAATTTTCGATTTCATTTTTGTTTGTCAATAGAGCCATATAAGTCGCGACACTTGAGCCTAAGACAACCTATAGATAAACATATAAAGCTGTATATAAAGCTTAAGCTAAACCGAACAACCGGTATCGAGTTCCGAAAATGAAATATCAGAACCGATAAAAATGTTCCTGTTCCACGAATTTCTCTTTTTTTAGTATCAATTACCGTTGATAATCTTCGCTAATGTACATTTCTAACACATTTAAGTTCTAGCATGACCATTCGGCTCATATCTTCCATTTAAATTTAGATAGAAAACGATCAGATAATCGCCGCTTGAAAACAGAACATCAAAGCTAGTTTAACATTTTTTTGTCTCATTTTTAAACATATTTCTCTCAATAATTTTTGTTTTCAGAATTGTTCAGAAGAAGATGAAGGTCAGATACAGGAAGTAAAGAATGATGATAATTATGATGATGATGATGATCATGATTATGATGATGATGATGATGCCACATGTTCGAATTGGTGTAATCCTACTTCTACTCTGCCAGAGGATACTTCGATGTCAGATATTACTTCCAGTGGCTTCGAAACGAGTTTTTACAACCGGCCACTTAACAATACTGCGATTGAATGGAAAACCAATTTACTGGGTTCAGAAATCAGTAACCAGGTGTACCTTTCAGGAATTCCAGGTAGAATGCTGGTAAATAGGGCTACGCATACAAGTACATCGACATTAAATAGAATAGATAATATTAATACTAGAACTGATAGTGATACGAGTACTTTAATTAGTTCCAAAATTGGAAAAGTTCGAATAAGGCCATTATCCGAATTTCAAAACCATTCAACAAATAGACAACATTTGAATAATCCTTGTCTGCTGCGTAGAAAACAATATGTATATAAGCAACCAGTCATGTATTTTACCACTCAGTGTTATGAGAAATCGAAAATAACCATATTAGCATCAGTAATAAATGAAACCATATCGGAAAACAACTGGATTGTTGAAGGAAATCACATGAGAAATCAAGTAATCTTTAGCGACTTAGAAGAGAGAAAAATAGTAGAAGAAACAGTAAAAAGCTTAAGAATGAAAGAAATGAAGAAAATAGAAGGAGAAATTAAAGAAGTATCATCTGACGTATCACACATCGGACTAAATAATTCAAAGGCCAAAAGAAAATACAAACTTGAGTTTTTTACAGAATTATCTGGTAAGAACGTAAATAAAACCGTGCAATCCGATAAAAGTAAGTTTATTTGTTTGGAAAAATTGCTGATATGTGCAAATTACAATATTTCGGAATTTCTTTCTTTTCAGCCTTTGGTAACATCTATATCATGCGAAGAATTGTACATGTATCCAGGAAATTTCTTCTTTTTCGAGAAGATGAAAAATCGGAGTATTGATTTGGGTAGTCCCCAGCATGTAAAAAACAATCGCCATCTAAGCGATACTTCTTTAAAAGCATTTAAATCTCAACTTAGCGTGACTCTCACATATCAGAATGCAAGAGAGATCTCTACTTTAGAAAGCTCAAAAACTCCGAAACTGAGTTTAAGAAACTATAGTGTTTGCGGAAATTCATATTTGAAAAATTCAGCAGACAATTATTTTAATTATATTGATTTTTATCCTGAAATTGAGAAAAACAATTCTCTTTCTCAATCTGCTAATGAGAGATGTGAGTCATTAGTTCAAAATCCCATATGCTCGTTTAGTCCAACAGAACAGTCCAACCAGCTTAAAGAAACAGGGGATACTCTCCTTGCACGTTCAACGCTGAATCTAGATTTTGTACTGCAAGAAATACCTCCATGTCAGGACAATCATCATCAGATCAAAAAATCTCATAAATGTCAAGTTACATGTTTTAAAGATCCTAATTCTCACTCATTACAAACTTCAACCATGATGCAAAACAAAATGTATACTTTTCTCCAATCACACTCAACTAATCCACTAATAATAAATCCAACACTCAACCAGAATATGTCACTCAAATCAAGAGGTAAAACTAGCAGTTTCGCAACTCCTGGGATTCAAATTTACATCGATTTTGTTGGCAAAAAATTTTCTGTGCAAACAGAAAGTCAAAACAATTGTATTTATCAGGGAAGACAAGAGAGATTAAAAAAGCAACTTGCTAAGTATACTTTCCTCAAGACAATGCCCTCAAATTCCATGAAAATAGACCAAACATCAAAAAACTTTACTTTTACGGCAAGCAATTCCGCGGTTCAAGAAGACAGAAACGAGAATGGGTCTTCATCTCCAGATTTGGGTGCCCGTAAGAAAGAGCAAACACGCCGAGTTTCACTTTACTTTAACTCAAAAAAAAGAGTGTCCTTGACATCGGTTGCAAGTACGCGAAGTACGAATATGGACAATTCCGAAAATCGACATATTCCTAGACTGGATAAGGCAGATGGCATCAATAGGCATCTAGGAAGAGAACGGAAGAGTTCCATCAGTAGCAGAGAAACCCGAAATAATAAGGGGAGAAAATCGAGTACTAATAGTGAGAGAGTTCCCTGGTGTGCTTGCTGGGGTAATGGGTGTATTTGAAGCAATAGTGAGCAATTTCATTCAAAAAAGATGAGAGTCTGCTTACACAGGCCAGAAATTCAAAACTACTGAAATATTACACATAAAAGTACTTATCAAATAATAATAACGGATAGTCTAGTTGTTTGTTTAATCGTGCTAATTTACAATATTCAAAATATACCAATATTGAAAAAATATCATAATTTTGGAAAATCCTTGCTAAGTATACTTGTAATTTACATTTATGGTTTTTCTTCTAAAGTTTTTCACAACCTCCACCATCTCTATCAGTATATAATATTCAATTAATCATGCACCATGAAACGGGGCGAATATTTCCAACAACTTTTTTTGAGCCGTCGAAACCTCACTACTTTTATTTTTAAATACGTATGTGTTTCGTGCCACGAGGAAGGGGGACTAAAGCTAAAAAAATCGACAATCCGTTTTTCATCTTTATTGACAGTATTTCAGTTGCGCTATCCAACACAAAGTTCAGAACAAAAATTCGGGCATTATTTATTATGAAAAAATAGCTTTTAATTGGGCCGTAAATAGAGCCGCGAATATAATCAAGAATATAGTTTTTTCCTGAATTCTTGGTGAACGCTATCAGGCCTCGAGTGCAACAATACCTCCATACTTACCCCACTCCTTTCCGACACTTCACACTCCTCCAACCAGTGTTCCACTTTTGTATCCCTCTTCCTGCACAAATCACACATCTCCTTCTCTCTAGAAAGGCAGAACCTATTACAATCCTCCATGCATCTACATCTTATTCTAAATATTGCCCTCTCTCCCGTGACATAATCCACACATAGTTCCAGGTTAACCTAGACTCTCTTATTCTTCCACCCCTACGTCTGTTTTCCTTCTCCCACCAACTTTCCATAACGAGCTTACTTCCCCCTCTTCTAAAAATTTCTCCTCATATTTACACTTTCGGCTTCCCGTTATAATCCCTAAGCTCGTTTTTCCTGCCTCCCTCCTAAAAATATAGTTCGGCGTATTCCTTGCCGACCCCCGTGTCCAGTTTAAGTACCTCTCCTGCATCCTATTTCCCTATTTACCTACTTATACTTACCCTATTTAACTCTTTACTTACTCTTTCCAGACCCCACACCTGCTTCGTCACTACATTTGCCCTTCTCACTCTCTCTTTTATATTTCCATCCACTCCCCCATTCCTCCAAAACAGGAAACCCAGGCACACAAGCTCTTTTACCTCCTGTTCCGCTTTCCCTTCCACTTTCCCTCCTCTGCATTATCTATCCCACCTCCTTTCCTGAACACTATCAGCTTCGACTTGACAACACTTAACTCTCACATATATTTGTGCAAGTTCCTTCTTAATCTTTTCATTATCTCTTTTAAACCTTCCTCGCTCTTTGCTAGCAGCACTATCTCATATGCATATGCAGGGGACCATATCCTGACCTCTCCTACCCTTACTTCTCCTACCACTCAAACCACCAGCTTACTTTCTATATCCACAATTAAAATGGCGAAAAGCTCCGGGCTAAGCGGACATCGGTCTCCTCACAACCTATCTTACGTCTCTTCATATACTTTTATTACCCTCTTGATCAAACCTCTCTCCACTCCCCTCTCTTTTACACAAAATGCGTACACTTTTGCACTTTTTCAGTGAATTCTCTATCCACCACCTGCTACAAGACGTAAATATTTTCGATAGTACTCCTTCACTTCCTAAAGCTAAATTCCTTAGCGCAATTCCTCTATAATTTTTCTTTCTCTCCCTGTCCTCTTTTTTATACAGTGGTACGATCAACACCTCTCTCCATCTATTTGAGAATCTCCCCCCCCCCCATACCTTTTTCACTACCCCCTTACATCTTGTGCGCCACACAGCCGCGCTTCGTCCTCTACCCTGTCCAGCCCTTCTGCCTTATACCTTTTCACCTTTCTTATTTGCTTCCGTATCTCCTCGTCTTTTAGTTCCTCTCCATCAACCTCCCTCGTTATTCTAATCCGCTCATCTCTCTTCCGTGTATCTGATCCCTGAAATGAATTTTGTTTAAATTCCCTTCATTGCTCACTCCCGATCATCTTAATTATGCCCATCCTACGTTTCGTAAACCTTTTAATTATCTTGCACACGTCCCCTTCTGTCTTAGCACTTCTAAACTTCTTTGATAGATCTTTTTCCTTTTCCTGCTCTATCTTCTTGCACATCACCCTAAACTCCTTTCTTATTTCTACGCACTCCTCCCTTTTTCATATTTTCTTTCTTCTACTTGCGTTACTTCCTTTTCACCTTTTTCTTCATCATTTTATATTCCCTATTCCACCATGGCCTTACCATTTCTTTCTTCTTCTTTGTAAACTCCTTATTGTGCCCACACCCTTTTATTTACTCTTTCAGACCATATCATATCTCTTTCACCCCCCCCCTCAAAGTTTACCTTTCCCAACTGCTCCTGATGCTTCTCTTTCGCCTTGATCTTCCATGAAAAGGCCTTAGCGCACGTTCAGTCCATACATCAACTACGCCGAATGATCCCGTCAACGATGAGATATGAGCATCAGGAAATAAGCCGAAAATCGTAAAATGGTCGATCCGAAGGAAAATACTCCGAAAACATTATTAGAAAATATTAAATTATTTAAAACGGTTATTAGAAATCGTAGTACTTAGCAAAGGGCCAGAGGGAAGAGCGGTTGATCCACTGTGGTAACGGTGACGTAGTTAGGATGACCGCAAATAAGTGAAACAATCGACAGCGACACTATCGTGTGTCCCCACTATTTCTGCAGGCGGTGTCTGATGTGGTGGATCGCCTAATGGCAGAAAGCGTTATCGAGCCATTACTTTCCAAATGTGCAAGAGATTGCTTGATATTATTTTTAGTTCTGACATACGTCCAAAATCTTTCGCGTATTTGGCTGATATTTTTATCGGGTCCAAATCTTTTGAGAAGCTTCTGTTTTTGCTTAAAAGGTTCCTCGATAAGATGTACTAGGCCGAACTCACTATCAGCGCAGAGAAAAGCGCCTTTTGTTGTTCTGAGTTCCGGTACCTAGGTTTTCACGTTAACGCTGGATAACCCGGTCTTTGAGTTCTCAGCTCCTAAAAATTTTAAACACACCGGAATAGGCTCTTCCGACTTTAGATATAAAGTAAAAATGCGCGCTAGATAATTGTTAGTTGAAGGGTTCTTCTTTCACAATAAAGTCTTGATATCATCTGCTCCCTGTGCTTAATAGTTCTTTATGCCTCTTAATACTTTTTTCACTTTCGCGGAAGTGATGGGTGGTCATTTTTCCTCAGATATTATGAGAGAATTGCACACCAGCCTAATTCTATTTATCTTCTTTGAGTCTTCTTTCAGTGAATGGTGGACTTCATAGGCTTCTCTCCAAAATGCGTCGATCTTATCTGGTTTGGAAGATGGTCAACCGTAAATGAAGCATCTTTACAGAATCTAGATGTGTCAGAAAAAAGTGTTCGTATTCTCTAACCTACGCCTCTCTCCCATCTTGCCTTCTACTGGCCTCATATGGTCCCCGTATTCTGTCAACCATATGCTTCCTAATGTTCAGCAGCTTTGATTTCTTCAGTGTGTGATAACGGTTGCGCAGTTCGCGTCTGTACTTTCGAACATTGGCGGTAAAATTCCTTGTAGATGTGATGGAATTAATGACACACTGAATGCGGGACACGTACTGCATTGCCCAGTCTATCTTTGTGGTGAGTTGATGCATTCGTCTTTTAGTCTTATGATCAGACGTTTGTTTTGTTTTAAAGTTTGCATCTAAAAGCTGCAGAATAATTTTATACCCCCTTATACGATGCGGTGGTTCAATTGTCGAGATTGAGAAGTGCAGTTTTTTCTGTTGCACAATTGAGGCCTAATACAGTCCTACTTAACTTCGAGAAGCCAACCATGTTTGTTATCGATTTTTTTTACACCAGCTGATAGAAACATCACAACCCAGGAGAATGAAAAGGAAGAGAGGTAGGAGCACCTCATAAAGGAGTTGCAAGGGGTATATCCAGATTATTAGGTTAAGCTAATCATCCTTATCATCATTGCCCTTAGGGAGGCCAAGCTGTCACTGGTTAATAGCCGCTGTCTGGCATTACCCTTTCTTCGACATGCTGGAATTGTGTAAGAACCGCCCCTAGTCCATGTCTACAGGCGTCTGCCTGTAATACGGACTTGCCCCTGTAAGTGCTCTAAATCTGCGGTAATATGTCGGGGTTTCCTCATGTTTTCTCTTTTTTTACTCTTGCGGTAGTTTTTTACTTTTTTCTAGGGTTAGTCTTTCGCTTTGAGGTTTCAGGTCATAGTTTCATGACCTCAAAGGGTAAGATATAGTTTTAGACCAAACTAGGTTTCCCTTAGGCTCGGAGGCGGATTCCGAAATTTGGGAGAATAGTGTTTTTCTTTGTTTCCCCATAATATTTAAAATTCGCACGAGGTGGACAATTTTGTTGTCAAAAAGGGGTGCATATGTTTACCGCGTGCTAGTAAAATGGCAAGATTAGTTCCCGTTGAAACAATTGGTTCTCATAAAAAAGTCAGGTTAAAACGAAGTAATTTTATAGGTTTCGCTACAATTCGACTCTTTCGATAAAATAAAAACGTTTTCTTTACGTTCCTTTATCGAAGTTACGATGATTTCGAGGTATAATCGACCTGAGAAGGTGTTCCATGCATAGATGACAAATTCTTGTCCATCTTGTACCTTTTAATACAACGTATTATTATTGTTTCGGAATGTTGGCCTCTAAGTCATTTGTGGTTGGCCAAACCCCATCTCTGATTTAATTTTTTTAGTATTATAAATTATATTAAAAACTGAGTTTGGAACCGTAGGATCCTTTTTTAACATGTCTCATCAGCACTTGTTTGTTCCTTTCAGTAGTGGTTGGCGCCCTAGGTTATTAAAGCAATAAACCCATTTTATTTTAGATTTCTCGTTACCAATATACAAAAGCCATAATTCGAGTGTACTTCCGAGGCCGAAGTATACTCTGATACAAGCTAAGCCGCTATGGTCTCTTTCGATTTCAAACTGCTGCAATAGAGCTCTTTGCCACCTTATATACAGTCGGCGCATTATGTTTGAAAAATTAAAATTTTGGTAAAAATGAGGTGAGGAATCACCTGATGTGAAGTGCCGTAGAAATCAATGTCATACGGAAATATATATATATATATATATATATATATATATATATATAGTTAGTTAGTGGAAAGCTTCTAATGTGTCCCCTAAGGGTTTACATTTTTCATTCACCCTCTTCCTATTCCTTA
>JAAAKG020144868.1:0-33029 GCA_010014905.2 Druon quercuslanigerum
CTACAAGATGGCAGCCTTCGTTCTGAAAAGGACTGCGCACGCACTCACGCTTATACTAATAAAGTCGGGGGCGCTAGTAGATGCTAGAGTTGTGTCGGCAATGCAGTATTTCCAACATATTATTCTGACATAAAAACTAAACTATTTTATTTTAAAATTAAACTACTCTATTGAAAATTCGCTTCTTTTGAAAGGTATTTTTTATCTTTTTGGATTAAAAATGCAACTTTTTGATTAAGAATTAGTCTGTTTCGGTTAAGTATTCAAATATTTCGTTCAAAATTTGCATTTTTTAATTGAATTTCACTGTTTTTATTCGAAATAAAAATTTTTTTGTTTCAAATTTTAATTATATTTCTTGTGAAGAATGAATTCTTAATTTGTCCTATGATAGTCTGTTGGCGGACATCTTGAAAACATCCTGAGCGCCTTTTAAACACATGAAAAGGTCCAAATGATGTCTTGAAGACGCCAAATCACATGACACAGAGCTATCTCTAACACAATAGTTGTCTTTTTTGTTCGAAAATGTAACTGTTATGTTCATGATTCGTCTTTTTTAATAAAAAATATGCTCCTTCGGATAAGAAATTCTACTTTCTACTAAAAATGTTTCCTTTTTGTCTGAAAAAATTAATTATTTAATTGAAAATTCAGGTATGTTTGGTTGTAGCCTAATCTTTTTTTTTTAAATTCGAATATTTTGTTGAACATCTTTGTAGGTTTAAAAGGCAGTTATTTGGTTAAAATTCTCATTAGTTTTGTTGAAAATTGAAATATTTGTTAAAAATTATACTTTTTATGTCATCTCATTCAGTTTAGTAAAGTGAAAATAAAAGTTTAAAAATTCATTTAGGACATATACATGACATCTACTTTTTATTCTAAAAAATTCAACTTTTTATCTTGAAGATTCTGCTATTTCGCAATTTTTTCATAAAGCTGATACTTAGCACAAATACTGTAAAGAGAGAAGGCGTTATTTATTAATTAAAAAAATCATTTATTTACATCTCTACATGTTCAGTAATTAACTTAAAGGTTGATTTATCACGTTTTATAAGCTTATGTTATATATACTGTCTACTATTCGTTTGTTGCTTCGTTTCATGATTTTACAACTTTGCTTACCTTTAACATAAGTACATAATAGATTAAAATATGATAAAATAATACTTGACACGGATGCGAAATTGTAACCAGTTAAAATCTTCATAAAATTGCTGTAATAACCAGGTTCATTTACCTTAGAAAGATGACGATTGCTGTTTGTACTCTCTTTTTAACTTTGGCGATTTTCTTGAATTCAGTTGGTAAGTCATTTCTACTTACTAAATAATTAAAGAAAAGTTCTAAATTAAAATGTTCGGGGGAAAAAAACCAGACCTGACCAGCTAAGACCTGTACAAAGACCCATTTAAAAGTACATCGTTTTCAAATAATATTAATTATATTAATTTTGACATCATTTTTACCATAAAAAATACCTAATTAAAACCTATTATTAGAAAGACCTAAATTTATGTGAAAAAGTGATAAATATGACTTGATTTTTTCTCCTGACGATTTTTGGGTCAAGTCTAAAGAAAAGGTCAGGTTTTTTTTGGAAAGTGTGCTACTATATGTGGTTAAGTGGTATCATTTTGTAAAATATTTTTCTAAAAAGTACTAGGATATAGTTCTTGCATAGAAGTAGTTCTTTAGTACAGGGTCGAAATTTTAGTTTCCTGTCTTTAGAAACGAGAAATATTTTTTACTTTTGAATTCAGATATTAAAATAAGCATTTTGTTATCAGTATCACGTGAGTAAATAAGACGCTATATGAGTTTTGCGTGATGGAGCTTCACTAAACTGTAATAAAAATAAGCGGCACTGTACACATGAGGGTGGATCAAAAGACAACATTTTTATTAATTGACGACGCCTTAGCATTGAAAACTTTCCTTTTTGGTTCCTTCTAACTAATATAATGTTTAAAATGATTTGCTCGCTATTTGACGGTTGGGCGAATTCAAAATAAAATGAAATTTTTTTATATCGAATGTTCAATCTCTCAAAGTTTGAACGGTATTGTCCTTAAAACTCTAATTTTAACGAATAATTAAAAAACAAATGTAACACAAATGTGTTATCTACTTAATTTGAGGATTCCTTCAATATATTAGTTTACGAGCAACTTATTTACCAGCAATGCACAGGAAACGTGTTATTCCGGAAAATCTAAAATTTTAAACATTTATTAAAATTATTCGCTAGAAATTTACTTTTAAGAGCCATAACTTTGAAACTTTCACAAATTGGCAAAAATATTACAGTGTTTCATTTTGTGTAAGATATTCAACTCCTAGAGTAATCAAAGAGAACATAGATAAAAGAAAACATCAAATAGTATTATATAGAAGAAACCATTTAATTGTTTATCTAATATTATCGAAATATCTAACCTATAAGCTTGGATTTTCCAGTTTTTAAAGCATAATAAATACTTAAGTACCAAATAAACGATTTCTCAAGTCCTTTCCCTTAATTGAGGTCCCATATGCAATAAGTTTACATAGCATTTTCTTTGGTAAAAAGGAAATCCTCTAGAAGCTTTTATACCAAGTTTCAAAATTTATATTTCCAAGGATTGATCTAAATATTAAATTTTATTGCGCGTCTTTTTTAGTTAGAAAAAAGTTGCAGCTTTTCATGTTGTGAAATGAAACTAAAAAAATGGTAATTTTACGGAAAACGCATTTCGTTTTTTTTTATTTTAAGTTGTGCTCAGCTCGTCAATTTTCGAAATTTACAAATGAAATTCGTGGATATTGCACCGAAGGACGTCCTTTCAAAGGGCGTTCGTTTGATTGGTACAGTATCCAGAACTTGCAAATGTTTATTTATAACAATGATATTCTTTTTCTCTCGCTGGTTGTACATTAGACTGATTGGCAAGTTTCAGACCAAAATATTGAATAGTTTCGGGGCAGTAATAACAAAAGAAAGTTTACAAGACACTCACGAATTTGATTGAATCTTTAATGAATTTTTGTTGGTAATGTTAAGATTTAAATGTAAGATACTACAATGCACATAATTTTTACACAACTACATTTGTCTTACTGGCAATCATCACTTAGAATTTGTTTTGTATAAAAACCTATATGCCCACGGTTTTTGCACTAAATCGAAAAATATTTTTAAATTAAAAACGGATCATTTAGACTTTAACTCTTCTCTGTGGTGATTTTCCAACTGATCTTAAAAAATAAAATATACCTTTAACAAATTTATATAGAAAACGAAGGAGAGTACATCAGGGTGAAATGTACCAAAAACTTGTGCAAAGAGGTTAAGGTTTGTATAATTTTTTTATTTAAATGAGTAATTAAGACGGTCCTATCTACTATCAATAAAGATACGTTCTATGATAAAAAAATTATATCGTATAGTTTTTGCCCAAATAAATTAAGAATTGAATAAAATTTGTGAGTGTTTGAATGTTTTTGTGTATTTAATTAGAAAAGTATCGTCTTATAAGGAAAAACTCACTAACGAAATACCGTGGCTCAGGGGTAAGCCCTGGATCCTATTAATGAACTCGAAAACAGGAGCGAAGGATACCGTAAGGTGTAATTCCTAAAAATTTCATTAAGAGATTTACAGAACCAACGAACTGAGCACAAGTTAAAGTGAAAAAAGTATTAAAATTGATTTTTCCCAAATAGGCAGCTTTTTAGAATAATTTTACGACTGAAAGAGGTACACATTTTTTCTCAGCAGGAAAAGATGCAAAATAAAATTTAACGTTAAAATACATTTTATTTAAATTAAAATTTGAACATCGATTTGAAAGCCTTCAGTAAACTTCGTGTTTTACCGTTAGAAAAAATGGTATGTGTTATTATTGTGTCTGAGCCCTCAACTTTTCTAGATTATATTAAAGATGTTCTCGCTTTTTGGGCAGAGACCTTTCTTATTTAAAAATTATTTATGAGATATTTGTTTCTGTGGCAGTAAAATACTGATATATTTCATTAAAATATATGCATTCTTATTGTTTTCTACAGAATTAAGTTCACAACGAGGACTTACGCATCGTGTTTTTGCTCATCGACCTTCAAATATTCACGAGATACCAAACCTCCATGTGCCTCCTGGTGATCTGAGAATAGTACGTGGTTTCTATTTTGGAGTACAACAAGGTGATACTATTCATTATTTGAAGTACAATAACGAAATTGCTATAGTGAACGTAAATGATTTGAGGGTGACGGAAGTCAGTCAAGTACAATGGAATAATATTTATATGAGGTATGTTCTTAATTGTTTGCGAAGAAATGTCCCGTTTGCAAACCCCGAAATGATGCAGTAATAGCAAATAGGCAACTGCACAATTGATGCAAAAATATAATGCAATTGTAGGTTGTACAGAAAGAATAAAATTGGTTTAAAATATAGCCTCTGCACGTTTCATTTTGAACTATTTAACTCAACAATTAACAGTTAAAAATCTTAAAAATTTAATTCGTAGACAATCCCTTTCCAGAACAATCCATGGGCCATTCCTACCTCTTTAACTCTCACACACTCCCTCTTACCCTATCTCCATCCTTTATAATTTCTGGCGACTGTAAAATGTCGTTTCCTTTCAATTTTTCCCATCACTGTTAGCCCCTCTTTTCCTCTCACCCTGATAAAACACACTTATCCTTTGAACTTTTACCTACTCCTTGCAGCCCAATCCCTACCTCTACCCCTACTATACTCATATCCCTATTCATAACATTATTTTTGTACTTTACATATTGAAGAGGACGTTCAAAAACTACTTTACACTGCCAGAGGTGGGGGGTAATAGGTTTTGTGACGACTTGTGACGTAGAGATAGAGAAGTTAAAGCAGAATGTGACATCACGCATGGGAAATATAAATGTGACCAACAATTTTTTGAAATGCTTGAAAAAATTGAAATCAGTGATTTTCTTTCATAAGTAAAGCATTCAAATACAGACTTTACTCTTTTTTCCATTCCCTACTTGCACCTTCTTTCAAGAATATTTCATTTTCGCCCTGTTTTCGTCAAATTTTCCCTTTTTAACTGATTTTCTCACTGTTTTGTTAAAATACTAACTGAATTAAAGAAACAAAATAATAAAAATCATCTATTTGTGGTTGAAAGTTAATTATTTTTAATCATAATATTTTAACATTATATTTTTGGTGTTAAAAATATCTTTTTTAAATTAACTTTCTCAAGTAAAAATTTAACTAGTCCATTTTTAATTAAAGATTCAGCTAATCAATTTTTCATGGAGAATTCGTTTTTTGTCTGGAAAATTGAACTACTTAGTTGAAAGTTGAAGTACTTTATTAGAAGTTAAATATATTGAGTAATTGGAGATTATTTTGTTAAAAATTTGTTTCTTTTTAGTTCATTTTGAGTTATTATTTGAAGATTTATCTAAATGGTTAAAAATTGTAATATTTTGTTGAAAATTCCTTTTCCTTTGGATGCAAATAAATTTATTTAACTAAAAATTTAATCATGTGATTTTTTTTCAAAAATTTATATATGTTTTAGTTTAGAAATTCAACTTTTTAATTTAAAATTACCTTTATTTTAATTTATATTTTCGGGTTAAAATTGTTGAAACTGCAAAATCTTTCTCAGTTAAAATTTAATCTTTTTGTTGGACATACATTTTTTTGGTTGAATGAAGCTTTTTTCTCAATCATGATCTTTTTGGTTGAAATATTAACTATTATATTGTATATTATACTATTATACAACTATTATATATTCGGTTGAAAGTTAAATTTCTACATTAACATTTTTTTAAGATTCATAATTTTGGTTAAGAATTCAACTATTTGGTCTGAAAAAAATAATTATTTTCGTTAAAAGTCATTATTTCAGGTTGTAGGTTTAATGATTTTGTTGAGAATTCGTCTTTTTGAAAAGAATAGTTTTCCTTTTGGATGAAATATTAAAAGTTCTACGCGTCTAAGGGGTTTTAGCGCGTGACCTTTTCGAAATGTGATTCACAGATTATGGAATTTTGAAATTCAAAAAAATGAGTTAAGAAAAATACTATCACATTCGTGTTAAAAATGGGCAAATTTTTTATATTTACTACTTTGTTGTACAATTTCAAGTTTCAAAGAAAAAAATTCACACATTTTCTAAAGGTCACGCGCTAAACCCCTTATATGATTCTATGCTTAAAGATTCAACTACTTCGCTAAAATTGCAATTGTTGGTTCTTGAAGCTTAATCTTTTTTGATTGAAAAATCGATCCTTTGGTTGAAAATTCATGTTTATAGATTGAAAATTCAACTATTTGGTTTAAAATTGAAATATTTTGTTGAATTATTTAATTTTTTAAAATACAACCTTTTTTGTAAATGCGACTGTTGGGTCTAAAATTAACTTGTCTTTCTTGGTCGAAAATTTATTGTTTACGCTCAGAACTTCATCTTTTCAGGCTTGAAAGTAACTGTTTTTTAAAAATTCGACTTTTTAGGTTGAAAACTCAACACTTTCATTGAAAATTTATCTCTTTTGGTAAAATATTACATTTGTTTTTGTTTAAAATTAAACTATTTCGCTTAAAGTAAAATATATTTCGACTTAAAATCTGAAGCGTTTCATATTAAATTCATTATGGTACCAATACATTAATTTTATTTAAAAGAATTTATTTCCCTATTATTCTCCTATATTCATGAGAAATCACCGTTTTACTCCATTTTGAGAGCTGGCATTTTGGGATGTGGATGTTGTTAAAATGTATATTTGATGTTTCATTTTAGGCATTTATCAAATGAAATCAAAGCAAAAAAATTAACTTAAAAAGGGGAGGGGCTGTTAGCATTTGTGACATCCGCCTAAAAAGTGAATAGTTAATAATATTCTTATCATCACTTTAAACTTCCTGGAATGATCTGTGACGAAGACGGGGAGAGGTGGAAGAAGTGTTCAAGATATAGCGTAATTTACATGTAGCATTGCGTCAAAGTTAAAGTTGCACGTGCAATACATACTATTAAAAGCATAACAAATATATGACTTACCCATCGATGAGAGGCACATCTCTTAGAATCCTACGAGCTGCTGCTAGACGATCACCTGCATGAGCCGCTAGCAGGATCCTCGTCAGGAGCTGGCCAAGCACCATCATGCCCACCACCATCCTCATCCTCCTCCTCGCTGGGCCCTAAGCTCCTCACTAATGTCTTCATGCCATCGCCAGCTAATTGCCTCAATCACCTTGCTCTCCTCTCTTTTAAGCCGTTTTGGGTCCAGAGTCTCTATCTATGATCTCTAATCTTAAAAATCACTTCTTCTACATCCCCAATCTTTCTATCCTATTAACCCAACTGTTCTCAATCCATAATATATCTCTCTCTTTTTCTGACACTGATTCCTTCTCTGATACACTTCTCTTCCTTTACCTTCAGTCTTCACCAATAAATTATTTATCCTCTTCCTAAGCCCTATCAATTTGCCCTACCCTCAATTTACCCGACAGTTTCTCCCACACCTATCACCACCACAGACCCTTTTGAGGGTAATAGTTGTCTTTTAGACTCACTATCAAGCAACATCGAAAGCCTTCAATTTAGCGGCTCTCTTGGGTTTACACCTCACTTTCACTTCCTTCACACAGGCCTTTGATCGTCCACGCTTTCCTGACCACTTAACCCTAGCCACGCGACGATCACCACCTACCACTTACCAATCTTCTTTGCACGCGTAGCACTCCACTCGATCGATGTTCGATCTCTCGAGAGTATCGTTAAACGAAACGTTCTGGCTCATCACTACCAACCACGACCGATCCCAAGGTGCTTGTTAGCGCTCAAGATTAATTAGTGCGTCTAGTAACTAGAGTCCTCTTCTGAAAAAAGTCCCTAGCTACGCCTTTGACATATCGGACCCTGGTGCTCTCATCCAGATCGGATCGTCGGTTCCCTAGGGACACCTTCATATCTTGAGGATCTTTTCTTCGATATTTCTTCTTTTCTTCGTTCACACTCAACCAGCGCTTTCCAGCACGATATGCCATCGCGCCTCAGTTTTCATCTTGCAAAAAGCGCTCGTCACATCCTTTGTCTCTTCAAAGAATAATAGCAGTTTCTGGTAGATAGTTTTTTCTTCTCGGAAGAGTTTATAACCTAGGCGAGTGCTTTGTTCCTAGTTATTATAAAGTTGAAAAGTCCTGCAAGCGAAAAATCATTTGAAGGTACTTTGATTCCGGGGAACCACAAGCACACATCAAGTTTAAGGCGCTTCCTAGGGCTTGATTTTTAGTCCATATATTACAAATAACAACTATTTCCCTACAACTATCAATTGGTTGAAGTCATATTTTAACCACATAATGTAAAGTACTAATTACAATTCCTCAAAAAGGGGTATTTCGAAATATATATATATATTTTTTTAATTAATTGAAAATATGATGCATTTTATGCGCCTAGGAGGAAGCAAATGGCCAAAGTGAGCAGTGTACCCATATAGAATCGATGGCGCCGATATTTGATTTACCATGGGTACACGCAGATGGTAGCTTGCTCCTTCCCTGGCGCATAAAATTTATTATAGTTTGAACTAATTTGAAAAAAACAAGGGGCTTTGTATTTAGCCCTTTAGATTATGTTGTTAAAGCAAGACATAAAAAAATTGATAATTGTAGGCGAAAAGTCTTCATTTGTAATACATTGACTAAAACTCAAGCCCTAGGACGCGCCTTAAGGTCTCCACGCCCTCCTCGGACTTTTTTTCAGGTCTTTCTATACTGCAGTTTTTATTTTTGGTGAGCATTTTTCGGCAAGGGTAAGGGCGTTATTTGTCATATCTATACTGACATAATAAAACTTAAACAAATTTATAATACTAGCAAGCAAACATCCATTTTTTGAATAGAAATGTAGGGTAGAAGTATCGTTTATGACCTCGTTTGTTCTATTAGTAGCTAATTATAAAATATTTCCGTATATAAATTACTATCTTTTATTGCGTTCAGAATGGTTAAATTAGTCAAAAGCACCCATAAAAATGAATAAAATTTTCGAAATTATTTGAAATCCCTCATAAATTTCAGGCCTGTTGGAGTTACTAAAAATCCTTCGAGGCCTATAACACTTATAATGTTTACAAACTATTTGAAATCCTGTAAAATTTATCGAAAAATTTGGAAATAACTTAAAATATTATGAAATGTCATAAAATAGTTTGAAATACTTTAACATCCTTAAATATTTTTAAATACTTTGGGACCTCTAAAAATATTTTTAAATAACTTAAAATATGTTGAACCCACTTAAAACCTTACAAAGTATTGCATTATCCCATGTAATATTTCGTAATCAAATGGAAACTTTTAGAAATTGCTTTAAATCTATATAAATTCCTTGAAGCCGTTTAAAAATAGTTGCAATCTATGAAAATCCATTCATCGACCATAAAATCTCTAAAGATTCTTGGAAATGTCTTAAAGTGTTCCAAAGTCACAATTTCCAAAATGATTTTAAATACTTTCCAATTCCTAAAAATTCTTTAAAATCTTCAGAAATATTAAAAATTTGACCACTTAAGATCCTAGTCATTTTCCACTTCTTCTTTGATTAATAAATTAATACTTAAATTATCTTGCGTAAAGTTATTAAATTAAAGAACAATTTAGTAATTTAATTTATTAAACTTGATATCAAATATCAGTTAATGATGAATCCATGTGTCCAAGCGGACATAATGAAGATTTAATATATTTTATTTATAAAAATTTGTAATAAGGCTTTCAAGAGATTGTTTTGAATGCAGAATATTCCCCAAAGACAATATACATTTTTATAAGAATCAACAGAGGCTAGAACATTTCAAAACATATTTAAGAATTTTAAGTATTAATTTTATATTATATTAATTTTATTTTCAGCACCTCTGTCTCAATTTATCATCTTAGTAAAGAAATTGGAATTTGATAAAATAATTAATTCATTTGCCCATATTTCACGTATTTACTAAAACATTTTATTATATTATCACTATGACCGAAAAGTAATTAAATTTCAAAATAAGCAAATATGAATGAAATGTTGAAAATTTTAAATTTAAAAATTCTTTTAAAAACGCATATGCAAAACAGATAAAATTTTTTTTAATGAGGGAAAAATGACTATTATGACGATTTATTTAATTTTGATTTTGGCGTTTAAAAATATTATCTCAGATGATAGTGTGATAAATCAGTATTTAGCGTTATTGAAGATTTTATAAAAAATATAATCTAAAAATATTGCTAATTATTTGCTGTTATTTGAAATCAAGTCCATGAATAGATTTTTATCGACACCAAGATCTTCATAAGTATAAAATAAGAAATTCTAGCCCATACTTTGGAACAATTATTTTCGAGTTTTATGATAAAAAAGTAATGTCGCGTGATCAGACAAAAAACTGTGGGACAGACATTATAGTGATGTGTGAAATCCTTTGCTCTAAACACTTCACCCCTTTTTCTGGTACATTACCTTCTTTAACTGATATAAGTGATATCTATTAATCTCAAACATTAAAAAATTTTGGTTGTTATTATTTAGAAAAGTTTTGTTTTAAATTTTAAGTTTGAAACAGTTGCATTACCAGACAATTTTAGCACTTTTTTATAATTCAGAAACGAAGTTGTCTACAATAATTAAACTTTACTCTGTATAATTTATTTTTCTTAGAAAATAATTCCAGGAAGTCAATGATTTCACATCGTAATATTTTAAAAATTAAATACCTTTATATTAGGGTAATGATACAAAAGTATTTTTGGGTTTCTCAGGCGCGAAAGAAAAGTTATAGTTCATGGAATTGTAGCAGGTGGATTAAAAAAAAGATGTTTAAACAATATTCAGAAGAGGCCCATCATCTTTTAAATTCCTTTCAGAATAATAACCTGGGTGAAGTCAACTTCTTTTAATTTAAATTTCAGCTACAATATTATCTACTTTTTATTTTCAACTTATGATATGGTATTTTTGAGTTCCTTATTAGAATGCAAAGAAAAGGATTTTCTCAATGAAAAATTTATATGCTGCACACTCCAGAAAAAACATACATTGACATTTAAACTTTGGTTGTCAATGTGTCTTCATTTTATGAGTTTCTAGTCTTTACCATACTAAATCTTTAAAATTGTATTATCTTTTTTATAGATTTTTTTTCCGCAACTTTGAATTAAATAGAATATTTCTAATTGAAAGGCCTACGAATTACTCGTAAAATTTATTTTCAATTTAAAATATCTTAACATGAAAATTGCATTCGCTTGAAATTTCTCAACTGTAAGGTCAACAATTTTTAACCAGGATTTCCGAAACTATGTGGACAAACACGTATTCTACTTAAGCTTCACTTTCCTAAAGATACATTTTAAATGTACAATCCGAAAAATTACAAGCTCTTTAATATTTAATATCACGGGAATTTAAAAAGAATTTTAATTTTAATGAAGTTACTTTCTGCTTAAAAAATGTTTAAGTAGAAGTTATGTATATTTACTTTTTATGAATAAATCTCTAATACATATTATTTAAATTAATTTAAGACGTCTTTAAAACATGTATTTTTAATTTTAAATATCAGAATAATTATATTAAAGTTCCTTAACAGATCATATTGGCTTTCCCAAATTCCAAGAATTTTTTCATTAGGTTTAAATATATGAATTTGACACTATTTTAAGGAATTTGATAAAAAGATCAGACTTTAATGGTCGAGTGATGTGTTATACGGTCTCGTATTTTGAAATTATATATTTCGCTTTGCATTAAAAATAATACTGGTATTTGATTAAAAATTTTTTTTCATGTTCCACGAGAATGTTGCAAGATTAAATTCAAATTATTTTTGGTAAAGTTTTTTATTATTAATTTAGAAAGATGTATTTATAAACAATTAATATTTGATAATATCACAAAATTTAGAGCAACTTAAGCAAATGACAATTATCAAAATGGTCTAATGGCTTCAATAGAACAAACTTATCGTGATTATGATGAAGAATTACTACATGTAAGATTTTATATATGGTAGAGGGAAATGTCTGTGGCACTGAGCCAGGATTTCCGCCTCAGAGTTCACTGTACTTTACACAAACATTACATTGTACGTTAAAATTTCTGTAATTTCTCGTTAAAATTAGAAGAAGAATTAATAAAATGACTAATAGTTATTTAAAGTACATAATATTAAATTACTGACAGAATTTTTAATTTTTAATTATTGAAATATTAACACAACGAATACATTTGTTTGAAATGTTTCAGTCGACCTCAATACAATTTAAAACGACAAAATCAGTTAAATCGCTAAATCATTAATGCGGACTACTCTGTCACAAAAATGTATTTATTCCACTGAAATGGAATTGACATCCGTTTATCAGGATAATATTTCCATTAATGCAGAACTTAGTCGGCAAAAATTTTGTAAATTAATTCCAATTGAGAGTATCGTCAACTGGAAATATCCATCACATTTGTCTGCCGAGGAAGAAGCCATATACAATCCATAATTGCTTTATTATTAAACTAGAACTTGTTTTCGTGCAGTCAGATACATTTTTACCTCGCTGAGGACCGTGTCCGAGAGAAGTGACGTTTGTGTCATTTTTCAAAGCGCAAATTATTAGTGGACGTTAACTCGACCCATCAACCTTGTGAAAGGGTTGCCTTTCATAAATGCTATCCGTTTTGTTGATTTTATTAGCAATTTATAATTGATTAAACAACGTATCTCAATAATTCTGGATTTCAGGGAATGACCAACTCAGTTAATCTTGATAAAAATATATTTGCCAGAATGCTCATGTTAATAAATTTATTTCTTTTCTGAACTGATTAATTTAGGATCCTTTTCTTTATCAGTAGTTGAAACGGTCAGTGCAAAACTGAATTATTTCTCAAAAAATTATGTAAATATTGTAGGAAAAGGATTTTTCTAATCGAATTTTTTGATACAATAATTTCTTCAGTACAATAATAATTTTTTCAGGATTTTAGCATTGATATGTCTCAAACTTATTATCATCCAATAAAAAAATTTTTTTCTGGTTTTAGTAAAAAGATGTGTGTTAGACAGTTATTTCGCGATCTACAACTTTGATTTATTCGGGACAGAATCATTTTTAGATCAAACATTTTTGATTCTCATTCAGCATCCTCATGTCTCAAAAGAAAGCTTTATTTATGTAAAAAATAGAAAATCTGATTTTTAATCTCTAGTGAAAAACGATTTTGAAAACCTGTGTCATTTTTATTTTACAATTTTTGCTCGATTTCTTCGAAATTGTCTGTCCTATTCACATCAAACTTTGTTCACACATATCCAGATTATTACTATCTCAGGAGCGTGTTTTTATCTTTTGTTTTAACTAAAGATTAAATTTTAGGATTAGATTTGAAGGTATAATTTAAAGATGTAATAGATAAAGATATAAAGATTAAATGTTTCTTCTCTCTCCTGAAAAATTCACATTTTTCTGGTTATTTATTTCTGTACTGCCAGCCTTTAGTTTCTTTTTGTACTCAAAGCGTGCGGAAAAGTTTTTGATTTTTCCCGAGAACCTGGGGAACAATAAACACGTTCAGAACATGAAGAGAAGAGTGGTAACGGAAAATTGCCGTTAATCGAAGAAGTTAGGTTCTGATCGACATCGCAACAATCGACTGTAACTAACGAGTTATCCCACTCCGTAATTATTGCTAAATGTTGCGGATTGTGTGTAATTAGATGGATGCGTGTAGTCTCGCAATACTGATCAGGTACCACAAACACTTCAAAATTGAGAGCCCTTAATTTCTCACAAATAGATCAAGATTTTTAGGAAACTTATAAAGATCAATTTTAATTTGCTACTTTCGGCTATCAACATCATTTGTAAATTCCTATTATTTCTTTTATTCATAACATAGGCACTGATAAGGGTGTCATCAATGATGCAAAGTCTTGTTGAAGTTGATTATAAATTTTTAATTATTTCATTTGTATTTAAATTTCATTATATGCTTGGAGATAACTAAAATATAAATGTTAAGCTCTCGGTCTATATACTCGATCATTTAAGAAAATCTCGAGTTGATATCTAGTGAGCCGCGAAATTTGAACGGGAGGGAATCATGCCGCGAACGAAAAGTCTTAATCGCTCAAAAATATCTCGAGGTCCAAACAGAGTAGAATTAATTTCCCTCGTGAGTAATCTCCAGAGAAAGTTAAATTGCCAAAATATTGTTACAGTACTTTTTTTATTGGATCCCTGCTGCCACTTTCAATTTTAATTTATGATTAAATTTAGCTCAACTATTTTAAAATATCACCTAACATATTCTGGCTTAAAATTTTGCACTTTTAATTTGGTTCACACAAGGTTGAATCAAAATTTTTTTAAAAGAAATTCGAGGAGGGTTGGTGAAGATAATTTCAAAAGGGAAAGTGGTTCACCTACTTCTGGGAAGAGGGTAGACTAATTGTCGAGGGTGGTTCCGAGGACTCCTTTTTCGCGAACTACGATTCTACGTGCACACCGAACGGAGTTGAAGACCCGACTGCCAGAAGCGGTCACAAACTCTGGATGATAAGGACGCAGGCGCATTCTGGATTCTGGACGATTTTCTCTGCGCCTCTCTTTTGCTGTTGCTCCGGTTCCATCCGATACTGGCATCGTGTTCTGGTCCCGTTCCCGGACCTAGTGTCAACATCCCTTCGTGTAAGGATTCCTACCGTCGACCTCGCGGTGTAAGAGGGCAACCTCGTCCCCCTACTACGTTTCCTCCAGCCAAACCTCAAACCCAACCCCTTTCTTGGCAGTCGAAAGTCAAGCGGTGGGTAGACTAGAAGTTCGCTCTTGAAACTTTTCTGTCTCCGATCGACTGGCACTCGCGTATGGAAATGAAATGTCCGGCGAGGGAGCGATGTGCCTGCCACAAGAACCGCAAAAAAACACACGACAACCATATCCTTCGCTTTGGTACTCATACTCTTTTCTTTTCAATAGATTGTATGATATTCCTTTCTCAGTGGCCTCTTTTGTTTTTACTGAAAGGCAGTTGTTTCGATTCGGGCTTATAACATGTTTCGGTGCATGTCAGGAAAAGAAACATAGGGTTTGAATCATGTGTTAAAAAGACGAAAAAAAGGGGCTTACATTTATTATGAATCGTTTATTTCAGATGAAAATGGTTGCCGAACAGACATTTCTTATCATAAAGATGGAAAGAAGATTTTGTAGTTGAACCTACTAATACTTTTTGCATACCTTATTCCATAACTCTCTCAAATTTTTAATCACATTATCAACCTTCCTTATCATTTTCTATGCACAGCTTTCCTCTTTCTTCTTTCTACCTTTCATACTCTATACTATATGTTTGTATAAGACCCTCCCCCAAAATCCTATAGTTCCTAGGTTTTTAAAATAATTTTTCCATGAATCCCTCATACTTTTAAAATCTCTCCCTTCAGCCACATCTTCCCCTATATCCTGGGTACGCAACTCTAACTGCCTTCTTTTTCACATTCTCTCACCTCATCACCCCTCTCCCTATTCCTCTTATTAACCACACTGCATGTAACTCCACAATGCCTATTCTAACTTCAAGCTATTCTCTTTTATCCCTGATTTTCTTATGTCTCAAAACTCACAAATAATCCCTTTTAATACTAGCACCTTCTTGACCCTACTCCTCCCTCCGAGCTTTGTGGCATGAACTTTTTTTATACCGTCTTTTGCGACGCATTCTCACTCTAACGCTAACCGGCTCCCACGTCATCTCCAATTCACCTAATCAACGCAGCCTTTCCTCTTTGTTTTTTCAACTCACTTACTTCTAAACTATCCCACAACCAATCTTTAGAACTTACATCCTTTTTTCATATATTATACTAGTATTTTCTCACATTTCGAACTTCCCTCCCTAGCCTCCCTCACTCCTTTTCAAATATTCTTATGCCTATCACCTTATATTTCCTCTTCCCTTACTTCTTTTAATACTCTTCCCGAAACCTTCACGCTTGCCCTCAATTGACCTCATTCCCACCTACTAAGCTATATGTCACAATAGTATTTTATACCTGCCATAATTACAACTCACATCGGCACTCCTTCAATCATCCCTAACCTCGATTTTTCCTCCTAGAGTATTCACTTTCTCTGCCCTGTCGATCCGTTTTCCTACCAAATCTTTTATACAATCCCATCTTCTCCCTCAAACCCTCTCTTCAACACTCTCTCAACCCTTACTAATTCTCGCATCTTCAAAGTCTCTACCTCTTTTGCCTTATCCTATTCCTCCTAATTTATGTAGTCCTGCCCTCCTTCTGTCTATAGCTTTTTCCTCCCATCTGCCGCCACACTATATATTGTCATTAACATCTATCGTTATATACGTCATCTTCACCATTTGTAATCGGAAAAAATCATTTGTTTTCAATCACTCACTGTATAAGAAGTTTTAAATAGGAAAAAATATTCTTTTACTGAAAATACGCATTCACCCACAAGCTTGGAAAAATAGTGTAACATACTTCCTGTTGTTTTTTTCATAACACTGTGGCGCATTTTTATAAAAAATTTTATTTGTTTTGAACTAGGAACACTTTTTTGCGATTTTATTTACCTTAAGATTTTTGTTTAATATTCTCAAATATGCAAGAAGAATTTAAGAACAAAAAAATGACAACTCCAAGTCTTACTAATTTTCATCATCCGTCTGCTTGCTAGCTCGCTCGCTGCAACGTGCGCGACGGATTATAAAAATTCGCATCACTTGGAGTTTTCCCTGATTGTCTTCTGTTAAGGATACATATGGACTATTACATAATGTTAAACCCTCAATATTTAAGTAAAATGGTAAGTCAATACTTCCTTATTCCTTTATCACCTTGAGCATTATTAAGCAGTGCTTCAGAGTTAAAAATGGAAAATCGAAAGACTAAATATTTTATGATATTGTCCTTTGAAATTTTAAGTTTATAATTTTAGAACATATATATTTATATGCTGTAAAAAGGAGAATTGCTTTCACCATCTTTATCCCTGATATCTTTCATTACCGAAAATATGTACTCAAATATACGTTTTTTTGACCTACCACAATAAATATATTTTTTGTTTAAAAGAAATGCTTTAGTAGTTCTTCAAATATAAACTTGTAAATGATTTGTCTTAAAAAAGTAGAAGTCACTTATTTTAAACGCATATTTTAGCTGATAACAAATATTTCTCAGATTAAAACTAGAGCATTACGTCGATGACTGTCTGAACATTTAAAAAAAATTAATAACAATAAGAATTATATTTTCCTAAAGCTAATTTTTACGTTAATAAGTATTTATACAAAAATTCTACGCTTAACTCCTAAATATGTTCTTTTTATTCCAGAAACAAATGAATACTTCAAAAGTATTTAAATCCAACTGTTAAGTAATATTTATTCAGAATTATAATAATAAAATATTATCACATCATTTGCTTAGTGGCAAGCGTTTACTCTTATGAAATGACTAGACGAATTAGACAAATAGTGAAATTTGGATATATTTTATATTGCTACACTAACTATCTAATTAGCTAATTGGAACGATATATCCAATCATCCGTTTCCGAGTGGCGTTGGACCATACCCTATTTTATCAATAGATAATTCATCATAGGTTTACGAAAAATTTTTGCCTTCAAATCAAAAAAATATTTTTATTTATACCCTGTCAAAAAGTTTTACTACAAGACTAATTTTAGTTATTGAATCAGTAGCCTAAAACAATAGTCTCTCTTTAATTTCATGAATTTAAAATCATAGTTTATATCCATTTTCTGGGCTTTCAACGGAATTTTGGATATTTACTTACTCGCAATGTACAACTCTTGGTAAGATGTCTTTTGGACAAATCAACACACGCCATCAATGATGTCAGTTACTTGATATCCCCTTTGTTACCTTCATGAAAATATAGCATGCAAATGTACTCTATGGAACTCACAACAGCGGGCTTTATTTTAATTTCACACAAGAGAGCACATGTCATCCAACCATTCACTATTTATTCGGAAATACAGTCGCAAAAAGGCATGTCAAATTTAATACGAAAATATTGTAATACACTGTAAAAACTAGAGTTCTTTAAAAATTGAGTATTACTGTCAGAGCATTCTATTATGATGCTAATATGTGTACAGTTTTAATTTTCCTAATTCATTTTGATAAAAATAAAGACGCTTAGGAACTAAAATGATGGACAGGCGGGTATCCATGTAGAAATTTTAACCTAGGGTTGGAAGAGCCCCGGCTAGTTTTCCCTGTTTCCGATCCTATACTGATAGGGAAAAATAGGGAGGACCAGGCTAGTTCTGTAACGCCGTTTGCGCCAAGCTCTATCTAGAAATGAAGACATGAGAATGACAACTGCATAATGACCAAATAAAGTCGATACATTGTACATTTAAAAAAACATATTTCAGTGCCATATTCAATTGTTCCTTATGCAATTGTTATTTTTATGCCAATAAATATATGTGCCAAACGAGTTTTGAACACGAAAAATAAAATAAAATATTCTAATTCGAACTAATTTCCGATCAATTATTTTAGAAGTTATGTCAGAGGTACTATGACAAATAATTATTTGAAAGGTGAACAACTTATTAATTAAAATTTTTTTGGTTATATTCACATACCCTATATTGTATGTATAATAAGAAATCTAATACTCAAACTTTTTAAAATCAATATTTAGTTGTTTTTTCCCAGTAAAAACACGTATTTTTAAGTGTTAAATACTTGTATTGTTGGTCATCCATTCGTCAGATTACTAAAGCATAATTTAATACATAAAAACTTCTAAAGGTGGCTCTGCTTCATATATACTACAGCGCCATCTTCAAAAAGGTAATCTGGTGTATGCCAAATAAGGCCTGACCAGTGCCTGACCAGAATTTTTTCCTTCTTTAATCCTAATGAGGAACTAACTAAATCCTGGCTCAAATACATGATTAGGGCCTAACTAGACGCAAATAGTTTTTCTAGTCATGATGAATATAAAATATAAGCAGAGCCTTAAAGGGACCTGATTAGTACTTACTAGTTTAGTAATTCTAGTGGAATTCTGACTACTACCCTAATTGAAATGTCAGAATATCTAGTCTAGGAAAAACATTTTGGGGCCCCGATCAGTATATCTAGTCTAGAAAAAACTTATGGGTGCCCTGTCAGTGTATAGTGAAGAATATCATGCTTCGTATAGGTATGAAAAACCTATCTGTATCTAGTTGGGCCCCGACTAGAGAACTTCTAAAATCTTATTTTGCCTACAGTATGATATCGAGGTTCTTGAAGGGTTAAGTATGCAAAAATAATGTTTTTCTGAGTATTTAAACTCGTTATTCTCGAAAAATTGATTTAGGGCACTAATAAATATTTTCTTCAGTACTGGTCACCAGTAAAGATAATCGCCAGTTAGCTCAGTACTGACCTACGGCTGGCTCCAAAATCGGCGCAGTACTATGCCGACAATATGAAGATTTAAAAAATTCAAAGATTACGTTTAAAAATATGGTTCATGTGTTTCAAAATGTCTTTAAAAAAATTGCATTTTATGTCACTCTTAAACATTGTAAAATGGTCTAAACTACCTAAAAACCAAACCTTGCATAAAAGTTAAAAAAATTTTGTTATTAAAACATGGTGAAAGTTTGCGATCAAATTCCTGAGTTTCGTTGTTAAGTGTTTTAAATGTTTATAAGAAATTACATTTCCTGCAATTGTTAAAAGTTGTAAAGTAGTCTGCAACGGGAAAAACGAAGTATTACGCGAAGAAAATTTTTAATAGATTTAAATTACTTATTTAAAAATTATTTTATTGATATTCCTGTTAACAGTTCGTGTATTTTACACTTAAGTAACGTCGCACAATAAATAATAATTAGAATAAAAAAGCTTAAAATTTGTCACTTTAACTTTTCTGAACTGCAGCTTATGAGGATGGCTTTTTCTTCACGGAGTTTTAACTTGTCGGCTTAGCGCAGTAGTTAGCACTCTCGACTGTTAGGCGATAGATTTAGGTATAGATATGTAGGTTCGATACCCCGAGGCGTTAGAAATTTTATTTGTAATATAATATTGAAAGATCTAATAGATGTATTCAATAAGAGAGTCAAGGTTTAATAGGAACTATGTGTGGATTATGCCAAGGGAGAGAGCGCAATATTAGTGTGAGAAAGGAGAGCAAGGAAATCAGGAACTGTTAGCGAGAACGAGATGCGGATGCATGGAGAGTTATAATAGGTTCTGGCTTTTTGGAGAGAAGAGGAGTTGTGAATTGTGCGGGAAGGGGAATAGGGGAATGCAAAAGTGTAGCACTGGTTGTAGGAGTATGAAGAGGTGGATAGAAGTGGGATAAGCATGGAGGTCTTGTTGCATGGAACCAATATTTTTTATTGCCAAAATAACGGTTAAAAGTACATGACTTTCACTTTTGACGACAAGTCATTTTCAGGTTCATAATTAAAGAATTACCAAAGTATTTATTTTTAACCAATAATACTTTTACCGTGGTAGGAGAATAAAACATAAATTTAAGTACATGTTTTGGCGATAAAAGACATCAGGGCAGACAATATCATGAGATATCCAGACTTTGAAATGGTAATTTTTAGGTCCGGAGCACTCCTTAATATTATTTAAGGTAATAAAGGAATAAGGAAGTATTGCCTTGCCATTTTTTTGAGATATTTAGGGGTCTGCATTAAATCATAGAGCTTATGAGAAAATTCTGCTGCAGAACAAAATAAAATAAAATAAGAAGTGCAGAGAAGAGGATTCCGACAAGAGAGACGAAGAGAAAGGTTTATGTGTTTATGGAGGGGGCGGTATGTATGTAAGATTATAAGAGTCTAATAGAGTAGAGAAATTGGCTTACTAGGAAATAGTGAAGAAGGCGCTAATATTTAGCGTGAGATTCATAGTGAGGATATGAGTTTAAGTAGAAAAAGTATTGAAAAGAGGGTTTTAAGAACGAGGTGGAAGTCCACGAAAGATAGGAATAAAGGAGGAAAGCCGTTGATGGGGAACAAGGTGGGGTCGAGAGGGAAGAGAAAGTGAGTGCTTTAGGAGGAAAAATCGAGGGAAGGGATAAGTTTAATTGTTTAAATGTGAACTGCCATGTTGAAGGGTATAAAACACTATAGCTATATAACACATATAGCTCAGAGGGTGGAAATGGCGCAAATTGAGGACAAGGGTAAAAGCTAAGGGAAAAATAGAAGAGAAGTAAGGGAAAAGGAAACACAAGGGTAGGAAGTTCAAAGAAAGAGAAAGTAAATAGTAGAATATATGAAAAAACGATGAGTGTTTCAAAGGATTGATTGTGGGAGAGGTGTGAGGTAAGGAAACGGAAAAAAGAACAAAAAGGCTAAGTAGATTAAGTGAATTTGAGATTCTAAGAGGGGGAGGGGGTAGTGAGTGTAAGAGTGAGAGTGCGTCACGAAAGAAGACATAAAAAAAAGTTTATGCTATAAAGTTCGGAGGCCCGAGTAGCGTTAGGAAGATACTAGTATTAAAGGGGATTAGTTGTGAGACATGGGAAAAGAATTGTATGCAAGAGAACAGCTGGAGGTTAGAAGAGGCTGCATGAGGTTACATGGAGAGTGATTGAAGAGAGGAATAAAATCGAGAGGAAAAAAAGAGTAAGGACAAAAAACAAGAGGCGTGCAGAGGTAAGAGAATGTGAGCAAAAAGAAAGGAAGAGTTGTGTTCTAAGGTTACAATGGAAGATAAGGCTGAAGGTAGGGATTTTAAAAGTATGAGTGATTCACGGATAAAGGTATAATAAAATCTATAGCTATAGTGTTTTGGAAGAAGGTGATATATATATATATATATATATATATATATACGGTGTAAGGAGTATGGGAGGTAAAAAGAAGAAAGAGGAAAGGTACATATAGAGGAAGATGAGGAAGGATGATGATGTAGTTAAAAATGTTACAGATTTATAGAATAAGGTATGAAAAAAGTATTAGGAATTTTTACTGCGAAATCCTGATTGAATTTTTACGATAAACGACAAATTTTCCAAAATGGCATATCAAGTTCATATTACCACTATTGATGTGAAATAAAATTCCTCCAAAGGATAACAGAAAGTTTAGATTTTTAGGGGAGTTATGAATAAGGAAAGTAAAACTACAAGTCATTTTTCTCGATAACCACTCAACCGATTTTGATGATCGAAATATTTGTTATAATCACCCGTAAGACTAATTAGAAAAAAATCATGAAATTTTTAAAACAAAATATTGGAGCAAAAAAATGTTTAAAAAATTTTCAAAATTTTTTGAGGTTATGTTTTAGAGACACACCTTTTGTTTTTTTTTTTTTGAAAAATGCTCCTATTGTCTACTTCAACACATATTTCACCCAAATTTTTCATAGAGCTACTTCATGGCTTAAAAAAACAAAATCTGGCGAGGGGCGCCGTGCGTGTATGTAGCGCAGCCTGCGATTCCAACCTGGATTGTGTGATACTATTATTCTGATTCCGTTATTCACTTGTTTCAAGGTGATTGTAAAATATTTTCCGATCATCATACTGCCTGTCAGTACAATAACTTTCTGATTCCGCGATTCAGTTGCTTCGAACAGATCGTCAAATATTCTCATGGCATCTTGATGTCTGTCACGATACAACTTTCTGGATCCGCTATTCACTTGTTTTGAGATGATTGTCAAATGTTTCCATGGCATTCTACAGCTAGCGGTACACTAACTTTCTAAGTCCATTATTCACTTGTTTTGATATGATTCTCAAATGTTTTCGCCACATCTTAATTATTGTCAGTACACTAAATTTCTCATTTCGCGATTCACTTCCTTCGAAAAGATCGTCAAATATTCTCATGGCATCTTGAAGTTGACCACGATACAACTTTCTGGATCTGCTTTTTACTTGTTTTGAGATGATTGTTAAATGTTTCCATAGCATCCTACATTTAGCGGCTCACTAACTTTCTGAGTGCGTTATTCACTTGTTTCGATCTAATTGTCAAATGTTTTCGCCACATCTTAATGATTATCTGTACACTAACTTTCTGATTCCGCGATTCACTTGTTTCGAACAGACTGTCAAATATTCTCACAGCATCTTGTTGCCTGCCACGATACTAACTTTCTGCATTCGTTATTCACTTGCTTCGAACAAAATTTAATTATCATCTGTCAGCAGTAATAACTCCACTACATACTTGTGCTTGAGCAAGTTGGTAGGTTCGAATTAACAAGATTTTTAAATCTCTTTCAGTCATTTCTAGAAAATCTAAAATATCATCTGATATGACACTTTTCAAGGAAGATTCTGATGAAGCCACCCTTTTTCTTGTACCTCAGTAGCCAAAGTGTTTTGCACATTTCTTTGACTTTGCATTTTTTTCAAAATATAATCAAAAGTGTCTACATCAGATTGAAGTCTTTTTACGAAGGTGTTGTTGAGGAACGACGAGATTTTGAAGTATGATCGAATTTTTAGTATCAGTTTGTTAACAATTTTGTAATCCAAAAAGGCAATATTTTTGTTTGAGTACGCCGTGCACAGATGCCACTGCCCACCGATTTTTTTATTTTTTCGTGAACAGTTGTTTCCTTTTTCCTTTCAAAGCAGGCTTTAAAAATTTTAAATTCTCTTGCTTTAACTTTTCTTTTATATCTCGAAAACCGCGGTCAAGAACAGAAATATGACCTTCTTTCAAGAATTCACGCAAACCATTTGGATCATCAATTACACTATTTAGAATTTCGACATCATTTTGATTGGCAAAGTATGGTCCAAGCATTTCATCAAAGTAGCCGTTAGTTGTGCATATAGTAAAAGGTTTGCAGAAAGGAACTCTTTTCTGCGCAGAGTAAAATTTCCTCTGACATTCATTATTAGTGCTCTTTTGATGTCTAGCGCAAGTGCAGTCACAAATTACAAAATACTTGATTTTTTGCCATATCAGTTATATGATATCGAATAAGATTATCTCTGTTAAGAGAACCTAAACCGAAGCGATGTCGCAAAACATCATTTTCAAACAATCTCATTACACTGGCAGCATAATCGGATACATCATTTTCATTTTCTAAGTATAACAGGGAAGAATGCATTTTATTTAACCCGGTAAATACTTCTAATTGTTTTTCAGAAAGACTGTATTCCGCTACTTTATCGAATAAACTTCAATCACATCTTATAGAAAGGGTTTCTATTACTTTGGACAACTCTAATGCAGTGATACATGATGTGTTAGAATGCACCTTCAAGAGACCAAGATCTTCATCAAATATACGATTTTTGAATATATGAGTTCGATAGCACCGATTTCTTAGTGGTATGTATATTTTCTTCTTAATGCAAGACTGTACTCGAGCTCCTTCAGGGATTGTAGTTCAATTCGTCGTGGAGAAGCAGTTGCAACAATATTTGTGAGTTTCAACAGTCCGCCGAATAGGAAGTTGAATGCGTTCAACATTAGGAATTTTATTTGCATTTAATTTCAAACGTTAAATCATTATTAATTGAGTCATTGTCGGAAGGAGAGGCGTTCTCCCCGTCAGAATTAGAGAAACTATTGAGATATTTTAAAGAATAGCGAGTAGACAATTGTGGCATAAAATATCATTAACAACTATTATGCTGTTTAATGAAAGAGAAAAATCATTTGCTCCTTTTTTTAATTATCTTTATTTTGCCTTTTTAACAAAATCAGAATAATAGTATCACATAAGCCGGTTTGGAATCGCAGACACGGTAGCACGACCTCCATGTATTTTTTTGACCAGATATTTGCAGCGCCAACAGAGCCATCTTCAGTTGGCCTCGATGAACTAAGATCTCTGTGACTATTTAACTATTCTGACTATTCTAATTTTGTCCATTGAAGTAGTAATTTAGTGGTTCATGAGTTGAACTAAAATTCAGAAAATTTACACGTAAGCATAGAATAATTTTATAAATTGTGACATGTTTCCAGTTGAAAACATTCACGTGAATTCACTGTATTCATTGAACTACGTGCATATTTTCACCTAGGTTATTATTAAAAATACTTCATTCTTTAAATTTGAAGGACAGCCGCGAATACTGCAATTAACCATCTTAATTTTTAAAGATGATTTTCGTACTAAAAAGATATAAAAAATATAAAGATATAAAAAGTATTTTTAATAATAACCTAGGTGAAAATATGCACGTAGAATTCTGTATAGTTAAATGATTACAGTGAATTTATAATTGTAATTTTATCCAAATTTTAGGAAATGGATGTGGAATTTGACAATCTGAAACAGCCACTAGCCTAAAGCTGGAGCAGCATTGGCGGCTAATTTCGACAAGGAATTCCATTTTGAGTTTATTTTTTTAACTAGTTCGCAAGATGTTAAATTTCCGAATACGAAGAGATTAATTCTGATCTATAAAAATTAGTTAATTCGAAAGGAAATATGAGTTTTTTAAGTTAGGTCTGGATAGCGATTAAGAATTCAATTTTCAATTTTTTGATCAAATAAAAATTTTTATCCCGAGATATCGAACTGATAAAGCAGAATAAAAATTCATTATTTAAACAAATGATCATGTTTCAAAAAAATCATAATTGAAGATCATGATATGACAGTACAACAGACATTTTTGCCAAACATTAAAAAAAATAAGACTTTTTTTTCTTTCCAATGAATTATAATAACTTCAAGAGATATCATTGCGTATAAAGATTTAAATTATTGTTAATATCATTGCATTAAAAAATGATAAGTTGTAAACATCCTTTCCATACAATCTATGTTTTATTTTTTAGGCATTTTTTGTATAATCAATCCATTTTAGCTAAAAATCTTGATTATATAGTTTTCTTTTGATACTCTTCATATCGATTTATAATAAATTCACACTTGATTTATTTCGAGAGCGTGTTTTTTGCTACTTGAATATTGAATTCTTTAAAAGTTTTCTCTTTCACTAAAAATGGCGCTAAATTTAGTCCATACATTCTCGAAAAATATATTGATAAAGGTAAATAACCTTTTATACCTCTCCTAGACTTATTCTGCTTAATGTGCTCTCTTCTGACGTGTTTCTCAGATAGCGTTGAAAAAATCTGCAGAATATTATTGCGTTATGTCTGATTCAGCAACAGGCCGAAGAGACACTTCAATTCGGCATACGTGCAATGCAAATTTCGAGAAGCCTTCCGTCGACCATAAATCGCGTTAACGTTATCCGAGTCCGTCGCCACGCGACGATTGCGACACGACCACGTAGTATATGTATATTCTGCCGTGAAACCTCAATTCAAAAAAATTTTATTTTCTACAGAAAATGTAAGCCGTATTGATGTTCGGAAAATGTATTGCATTACACTGATTTTATTGAAAAACTACACCATATTTTTGTGAAATATATGCTTTAACAATGTTGGAGTGAATTTTTATGGAACACTTTAGTGCAAAGACGAAGGCTTTTCATACACTGAAAAAATATCATTGAATCAAAAAAATTCGAATCCATTGGGTAAATACAAATTTTACGTTTATTCTGCTTTTTGCATTTTTAGTGAGTTCAGTTGCGAATATTGTTCATAAATCTGGTACTCTTTTACTGTATTAAGTAGGTAAAGCGCGTTTTTACATTCTCGGCAGTTATGATTAAGAAAGTATTAGAATTGTCAGATATTTCACACCACAGTTTTTCAGCGGATCTCCAATGTTTGAGACCCTTGAAGCCGAAAATCAAGTTTTGGTGATATGGCACAGTTTTTGGGATTCTAAACGAAATAGAAATTCCGTCAAAAAGTATTTCTTGACCAATGGTTATGGCTTTGACCCTCAAAAATTCCATGCTAAATTCTAATATTCAGATTTCACCCTTAATGACCACATTCACGTAGAAAAAGTTTTAAAAAGATTTGAAACTTTTAAAAATAGTTACAATTTTTCCCTTCGACATTTTTGATAGAACTTTAGATTTTGGTTTTATTTACCAAAAATACTATGCAAAAAATGACAAAAGCAACTTTTGAGCCAAATGACGCGATATGCGGAAAAAATCTTGAAACAGAATTAGAGATTTTGAAAAGTCCTATCAAATTACTCAGAATTATTTTGTGATAGGACTTGTTCATATGGTTTTGCTTGATCAAAATACTATAAAAAAAACTAGAAAATTAATATTTTTAAGCAACCATGTGAGATATAGAAAAAGTTCCAGAACGAAAGTTCAGGTTTTAAAATGATGTAGAAAATTTAATTTAATCCGTTTTTGATAGTATTTGTCATTTTGGTTACATTTATCGAAAGTTCTATGAAAACAATTGAAAATTCAAATTTGGAACCCAGAGTCGTGATATGCGGAGGAAACTTCAATAGAGGATTTAAAGTTTTAAAAACTTCCTACAAAATATGATTCACCTATTTTTGGATGGAACTTGTCATTTTTGGGTTTATTTACGGAAATTACTATGAAAATAATCAAAAAGTGCACATTTCCAGCTTGGGAATCCTTCTGGGATTCAGTAGTAGTCTCTAGCGATCTCTGAGCATTCTTTGAGTAGTCGCGAGTAGTCGCGTAAGTAGTATTGGGAGTATTCGGGAAACCCGAGAGGAAACAGAGCTGTCTGGTTAGGTTCGGATTTGCGCAAGAAGATGTGCGCAAGAGACTTATAGCCAGTTGAGGTCTCGCATTTGCACGAGCATTGGCATAGATCTATAGACTGCTGACTGAGATTTTTTAATTGTTAATTACTCACTGTTATTAGGTTAATGAAATGAATCACGGAAGCTGATTTGAAGCCAAAATGTTGCATTTTTTATTATACAACATCAAGTTTCAACTTTAATCAAGAATGCTTTCGGTACTTTAATTCATTCTTTTGCATTTTTAACCTTAAATAACATAAAAAGAAAGCGGATAGGAAAACAAAATAAATGAGAAAGTGAATACAATTTACAACACTTTTAACTGTCTAAAGGTTTGATATTGAATTAATTGTCAAACTCAGAACGTAAGTATTTTTTTCAAATTTTCATTATTGAACGTTTGAATTTTGAAGTATTTATAAGATTAAAGAATTAAACATTTAAAATCAAACCTTACGAACGTTCAGTTACGGCTCCGTTGACATGACATCAACCATCCATTAAAAAATTGAAATATCCAGTGTTTTTGAAAACGAAGCGATATATAAAAAAAATGCGCTTTACGTGAGGTTCCTCTAGGTTTTCGGACTTGGTATGCTCGCTATTACGCGCTTCGCGGGTTAATACTCTCTTAGTAAGCTTCATCGTTATGACATGTTTTTGGTTCAATTACGTCAGTTTTATATAAAGAGTAGAACTAATTTACTTAAGGTTCTATCAACCTTAAGGAACACATTCTCATCTCATCAAGACACTCGCGCTTCGCGCTCGATATTTAGTTTAAAAATTATGTAAACCTCGCACTCCACGCTCGTTTCAGTGGATTTTATAATAGAAAACGAAAAGTTTGAGCGAGCTTTGCGTTCCGTGTTATATGCTCTTCATATACAAATGACTAAATTTGTATTTGATTTCAAATGAAGAATGAAATTCCTTTACTTCAGCATATATTTCTGTACCTTTCTAATAAATTATACAATCAGAAACATTTTTTCCATCTATTTGAAAAAGGGGAAAAAAATCTAAGTCGTTCGTTCTTTTTTTTCTTTTTTTTCAAATAATTATTGAAATGATTTGCTCTTTCACATCACGTTGTCGATGAGAATTTAACATGTAATTAATGTCTATATACAAAAAAATTCTATTACATAAAATATAACATTAAATATTATATCAACTTTGCAGAATAATTTAAAAAATCATTATAATAAATTCATTACCTCGGCCCGGGACAGCTGATTCAGATATTGCAAAATAAAGTACAAATTTTGACCAAAATGGAATATTTTATTACATTCTCATCAGACAAGGTATTAGATTTGTGTAAAATTTGTATCTCCCGGTTTTTGTCAAATGGCCACGTTTTGAGACCCCCTGAACCCGAAAAACAGGTTTTTACGAATGTGTCTCTCTGTATGTATGTATGGCTGTGAGCACGATCACTTTCGAAAAAGTCAACAGATTGGATTGGCCTTTGGTATACTCTTTTAGTGTCTGAAACTGAAGATCAAGTTCGTTAGCCAGCCATTTTAGAAGAAAATTCAAAAAGTGAGCACATTTTGAAAATGTTTGAGACTCCTTTTTTCAAGATTTAAAAATTTTATGTACAGTTATTAGTAGTACTCGAAAAGACTAACAATTTATTTTTATGACTTTTTTTAATGAAAACAAGTCACGAGGTGAAAAACATTGATTTTTGAAAGCCCTACAAGATTATTATAATTTACGTTTTGATAGGACGTGAAGTTTTTGTTTTATTCTTAAAAAAAAACATTAATAATAAAAAAAAAGTTTTTAGACAAACAACACAAGCTACGATAAAAGCAATGAAACACAAGTTGTCCACCCGAAAAGTAGCTAAAAATTTGTTACTTGTCATTTTTTGGTTTTACGCGTAGTTTTCGTGTTAATAATAAAAAATAACATCAAAAATAATAAAATTGAATGTTTGGAAAAACGGAACAAGGTTCTGCAAAGTTAATATAAAATTTAATATAATATTTAATGTAATTGAATTTTGTTTGTATATATACATTAATTACATGTTACATTCTCATCGACAATGTGACGTGAAAGCGCAAATCAATTCAATTACTGACGTAATTGAACCAAAAGCATGTCATAACGATAAAGCTTACGAAGAGATTATTAGCCTGCGAAGCGTTTAATGGCGAGCACACGATGTCCGAAAACCTAGATGAAGTGCCTGTAAAGCGTGAGGTAAATGTGTCCGAGCGCGTAGCGCGAGATGAATGCCTAATCGAGCGCGAAGCGTGAGGCCCAACAGGTGCGCGCCGTAGACGCGCTCAAACTTGCCAACAAAGCAAGCAGCGCGCGAAGCGTGCGATGAGATTGTGCCCGCGCAGCCGCCAGTTTTTTAAAATTATTTTTTCTGCGATCAAAATTTGAATTTTCGATTTTTCGAAGAAGTTCAAAAAGTTATTATGTTAATCTTCTAGAACTTTTAAAAACCAACGTTCTTCCCTTTTTGACTTTTTTTGATATCGTGCGTTATTTGGCTTAAACTGTTCATTTTCGTTTGTTTTTTTGGATTTTGAAACTGCTATAACTCCGGTAATTTTTATTTCATTTAAAAATGTCATTGTGATAAATTGTTAGTATTTTCGAGTACTACTAATAATCGTAAATAGAATTTTCAAATCTTGAAAAAAGGTGGTCTCAAAAATTTTCAAAATGTGCTCACTTTTTGAATTTTTATCCAAAGCGGCTGGCAAATGAGCGTGACCTTCAATTTGAGATACTATAACAGTATAATACAGGCCAATCGAATCTATCAATTCTTCTGAAAGTTATTGTGCTCACAGACAGACAGGCACATGCGTAAAAACCTGTTTTTTGGGCTCAGGGGGTCTCAAAACGTGGACAATTAGGAAAACTAGAAAGTTCAATTTTTTCACAAATTTAATACCTTCTCTGATGAGAATTTGATAAGCAAAGTTTTATTGAGAATGTGCCCATTCACTGGGCAGATTTGTCCACTGTTAATGTCATTTTTAAAGAATAAAACAAAAACTACACATCCTATCAAAAGGGGTTCACAGCAAATTTGTAGACCTTTTATAAGTGAACAATTTTTTTTTATGATCATTTGTCGTATCTTGCATAGTTCGTCCGTAAAATGGAATTTTTAATTTTTGATTAGTTTTTGTGCAAGAAAAATGAGAATTTTCAATTTTTCAAAAAAATCAAAAAAGTCCTTATCCCAGTGTTATAGGGTGTTCAAAAAAACATTTTTCTTGTCTTGAATTTTTTTCGTATAGTGCGTTGTTTGGCTGAGAATGTTAATTTTCTTTCCCTTGTTTTGGTTTTTGAAAACGTTACAACCATGGAAATTTTTGTTTTATCGAAAAATTTCATTTAAAAAATTGTTAGATTTTTTAAATACTACTAATAACTGTACATTTTCAAAATTTTAAAAAGCATATAACTTTTTGAATTTTTATCGAAATTGAAATTTTTTTTTTTAATTTGCAAGTCTTCTACCCATCTATAAGAAACTTTGACCAACATTTCTAAAATTAAAAAAAAATCAAATTTTGAAAATGCTCTAAATTTTTTTATGTAGGTTGGAAATATCTACTTAACATACTTAACCTTCATTTTGAAATCCTTAAAAAGTTTCTGAAAGGCTGACTCGTTTGGACAAATCCTCCAAAATTTAGCTTGGTTTAGCTAATAACAATTCTTTTCGCAATTATTCTCTATTGAATTACTCTTTCGCTCACTTCCAATTATTCATATTGCAGTCGAAAAGAGACAAACGAGGGTCGTCCGTGGCGAGTGACAGTTCTTTGTTCTAAAGTATTATTAAGTAGTATGAGGAGTAATTACAGTGATCACGGAGTAGTTCCTGCAGCAGTCTTTGTAGTAGTCCGTTAGTCTCATTAAGTAGTTAGGTAGTAGTCAGCTTTTTTAGAGCGCGTCGAGCGGTACCCGAAGTACCTTGAAGCGTGACTTCTCGTACTCCACTTCATTGGGGGAAGGTTGTCTTCTTTGACAACGACCAGAGTCCCAGTGGTGATGTTGTCTTGATTCGTATCCGATTGCCATTTGCTACGAGAAATCATTTCGTTGAGGTATTCCTTGTGCCATCGATCCCAGAAATTATGCCTCATTTGTTGATCTAACTCCCAGCAGTTCAGGCGATGTGCAAGTATCTGACGTAAATCGTGTTGGGGCATGCTTGTCATAGAACTACCAATGAGGAAGTGACCAGGAGTTAAAGGAAGCAAATCATTGGGATGAGAAGATAACGGGGTGAGCGGGCGAGAGTTTAGGATTGCCTCAATTTCAACGACAAACGTGTGTAGTTGCTCATATGTCAAAAGTGTGTTTCCCGCAATCCGAACAAAATAAGTTTTGAAGGATTTGACCCCGGCTTCCTAGAGGCCACCGAAATGTGGAGCTCTAGGCGGTATGAAACGCCACCCAATTTCCTTATTGGAAATATATCGTCGAACCCGTTTGCTCTTGATAACGCAATTTAATTCCTTTGATAATTTTTTCAATTCGTTGTTAGTTCCAACGAAGTTCGTTGCGTTGTCTGAATTCATTGCTAATGCAATACCGCGTCGAGCAAAAAAGCGCTTTAGACAGGCGAGGAAGGCGTCAGTCGTTAAATCATTTGCGAGTTCCAAGTGAACTTCCATTGTTGCGTATCAGACAAAAACTGCAATATAAGTTTTTTTTTGTGCGATTCCGATGGCGGTGTTCCTTAGTGAAGAGCGGACTGCAAAAATCAACGCCTACGTCCATGAAAGGTCGTGTAAAGGAGATTTGCGATGTTGATAAATTACCCATTAAATATTTTACCTCTCGAGGTTGCGCTTGAAAACATTTTACACATTGTTGGACGACATGTCGAGTCGTATTTCACCCATCTATGGGCCAATAGTTTTCACGAACGCCATATAGAGTCGCATTCGTTCCTGCATGCCATCGTTTAAGATGTTCGTCGTGAATTATCAGTTTTGTGACGTGATGATTCTTTGGGAGAATGATTGGATGTTTTTGGGTTTCAAGAATGTCGGCACGATGCAATCGTCCCCCGACCTTGATTAAATCTTGGTCTAAAAAGGGAGTAAGACGAAAGAGACTGCTTTTTGACTCCACGTTTGAACCCTTTTTTAACGCTTTTATCTTGGTAGAAAATGCCTCAGATTGAGTAAGTTTGAAATCTAAGTGGGGCCAGGTGTCTTCCATACAACTGAGCTACTGAGGGCCGTGTGTCCACAGAGAGTTGCTCACAAAATCGTGCGAGCTTTGGCCACGTGATAGACAATCAGCTGGATTGTCTTGTGATGGGACATG
>JAAAKG020144869.1:0-11021 GCA_010014905.2 Druon quercuslanigerum
AAAGATGCACAATACAATTTCACGTCCAGATATGTCCTTTAAAAATTTTGAATCCAAAATTTGTTTTGGAGCCTCCACGGGACTATGATTTCACACGAGAAAATTCTATACGCCCTTATACGATCCGGCCCCTCAATTCATGTATCTTGTTACAAATTTATCTTTTTTGTAGAAAATTAATATTTCGGATTGGAAATTGAACTATTTTGCTAATTTTTTTTTTGAAGATTCATCATTTTAATTATAGATTTCTTTCTTTTTCCAACAAATTACCTATTCAATTTTCGAAAAGAGTTATAATTTGTATGAGAAAAACAACCTTTTGAATGTCAGAATTACTACATATATTTCTGCATTATAATAAAAAAATGTTGCAAATAAATATAATTCCCACTTGGAACAGGGTATTTTGAAAATGAATTACAATTTTGTAATGGAATAGGTAACTTTTTACATGGAACAAGATATTTTAAATAATAATTTTGATTCTGATTAATAAAACAGTAGTTTATGAAAAACATAACAATCTCAGTCCCATATATGTAAAGAATTATAATTTTTACTGTGAAACAAGGGATTTTCTTAAATAAATATAGAGTGAGACTTTAGGAAATGAATTTTTTCATAAATAATTATTATTTGACTTGGAGCGGAAATTTTGGATAATAATTTTAATTATAATTATTAAATCTACGTTCAAATTCGGACATATAATTCTTTTCAAAAATTCCCTTTTCCAAATCAGAAATATTTTTAATATTTTGCAATTTTTATATTTCTCTTGAAATTTGTATAAGTCGTTTGAAATTATTTAAATAATTTGAATTCTTTTAAATTGATCGGCAAAAATTAATAATTGACCCGGAGAAAACCGCGGAATTTAATCGCGTTTAATTCTCAACATAAGTTCATCTATGAATTTAAGTAAATTTTTTAATTTAGGATGTATTTTCAAATACAGTTTCAATTTTTTACACTTTACATTTAGCCTGTTTTTTTTCTTAAAATTTTCTTTCTGTGAAAATTCGGTTGAATTACAAACGAAAAAGTTCTATTCATAACTTTAATTTATTTGATCTTACTACAAAGTAATCGACGATTATTAAGAATGTTTGGTTTTAAATTTTCAACATGCGCTATTATCTTTTTTACCCTTATTCAATTATCATTTGTTGTTTTAATTGCTCCTCAAGGAATAAGGAGTTTATTATATAATTTTATACAACGTTCGCTATTTAACTAGAACAATGAGGGAATTCAATTATGTGGTCGATGGAAGGTCATTCGATAATTATTGGCAATTACCTATGTTTGCATTTTTTTCGATATTGAGTGAGACTCAAGATTAAAGACTTAATTAATACACTTTTTTACTTCGTCACTTTAACAATTACGGAACTTTTTCGATTATTCCTGAGTAGCGTACAGAATTGGGTTAAAAAAATTTGATATAAAAAAATGTTCTTTATTTGTTCAATTCTTATTTAGTTGCTCTAATAATTGTTTAATTTATTTTGATAAAAATGCGATTAGTAAAAAGTTAAAAAAGATAGATATATCCTTACTGAAGAACGTTGAAGTACTCTTGAAGTTCTTTATTAGTACAAGTTGCCCAGTGGGTTTTGTAACCCATCAGGACCACATTTGGGACCAATTTTCCAACTCCACTTGCTTGCATTAAAGCAGACGCTCCCATTTCCAGACTCATTTCCTCCACAATTTGATAAAAGCCTTTAATTCGATGCCTGTTAAGCCATGCATATCCCTTTCTTAAATGATTAGAACGCATACGATAAGAGAGGCGTGACTATAAAACAAAGAACAATAAACAATTGATTAATAATTAATGATTTAGAAATACTTCAAAAATTATTTCTTGTTCAATTTTATATATAACTGTTGATTTGATAACTATTCTTACCGGATGAACTTCCCCACAGAGAAGTAAGGAATTATTTTTCGTGATGAGATTTGCTAGATGGAGCAAAGCTGGCCTTGTGTTAGGTGACCCTGTCAAAGCCAGAATTTGGGGTGCATAATTTTTCACGTGTTCGTCCATCGAATTCAGCCTTGAATCAAAACATTTATCAGACTTTTTCGTGATCGATGTCACTCATTAATTTCAGTTACATTTAACTTCCTCAATTCGTCTTCAGAATTTTTTTTCATAAATATACAGTCAGTGAAAAGAATTATTGTATTATATTGAATTCAGAAACTTCGTAATACGTAGTACGTTTCGTTGACATTTTCTTTTATTTTTATAAACGCTTTTAGAGGTTCCGCTAGGCCACACAAAATTATACTAATTGAAAGATGAATTATTAGTTTACGCCTAAAAAGAATTTTTACTAATTGATTCTACAACATAAAGAGAATATTCTACATAATAAATGAATTCAAAATATTCATAATGAGTGACAGAACAAATTTTTTAATTTTTAAATATACAAAAGAAAATAGATCTTTTTTATAGTTTAAAAATTCGTATAGTACTTTGAAATGTATTTTCAGCTATAATTTATCTGTAAAAAATGTAAGTTAGTCAATTAATGTTGATTTCGGTGCAATTCTGTTTTTTATAAGAAATACTGTGCTTTTTATTTCAGGAAAAAAATATTTAGAAGTCCCTTTAGACTATTAACTGTAATTTTATTACAAAGTTTCGTATTTTAGGCCCGATAACGATTTCAAAATTTTTGTTTTCGTTTTACCAAATTAACATTTTTTTAAAAAATTTAATTCATTTATGAATGAATGACGTATACTTCTTAGAAGTGAAAAAATTGTTAACCTAAATTTGTATTTACAAAAGATCGAAAACTGAGAAAATTCATTTGGAAACCCACAACGGCCTAGCGGAACCTCTTTAAAAAATTGTTTAAATGAAAGAATATTTATGTCAGTATTCTTTCATAAAAGGAAAAAATGCATGCGCTATCTTTTGCAAAATTCACAAATTCATTGGGATAATATTGAATAGATACTTCAGAATATCAGTTGGCTAATTAATACATTTTCTTCCAATAACTTAGGAAAAAATTGAAAATTAAAAATCAGAAAGTTCGATTAAATCCATAAATTTGTTCTCTTGAAGAATGATGTTTTCGGAAAATTGATATAAATGAATTGCGAAAACAGTATTTAACTAGTGAAATATTGTGTAAAGTTTGTTAGGTTTCGCATATTTGCAAACGAAAAGAGTAGCTTGATTAATAAGTAGAAATGTAGTTGTATGATCAGACGCAAAATGGTTTAGAATTGTATTTTTGCTAACAAATGATTCTGCAGGTCAAAATTTTTATCCGATTTAGACTTTTTTTATTGAAGCTGAATAAATTCCACAGTGATGTCTCAAGGCCGATTATTATTTTTTTCAAAGTTCTATGTATAAATAAACGTAGAAGAAATGTTGCTTTCAGAAAAAATATGAGTGTAACCTGGAAAGAATGGTGTTAATTGAATGTCAGGTAAAATCAATTTAACGATTTAATTAATTGTTTTGAACGAATATTATAAACAATTACTCCAATATGCTATTTTAGCACGGGTAACATTTTTCACTCTGATTGATGAAATTGATTACGAAAGTTTTATCTACTAGCAAAACATTTGCATAATATAAGAATTGTTACTATCCTAAAGTAATTTTATAAATCTGAAAAACATGGAAAACCTGGAACTGTCAAGGAATTTTTATATATCTGGAAACACGTGGAAATGTCAGACCATTTTTTCGTGAGCGTGTTTAGTTTTTAAAATATTGTAATTCAAAATTGAATACGAATATATTTTTATTTGTAAACGTATAGCTTTATATTATCATGCACAAATTTAGATAACATTTTTTTGTCAAAAATTAATTTTTTTCTGCTGAAAAATGAATTGTTCAATTTTAGGTGTAAAATGGATCTTTTGCATTTGGAAGTTAAATTATTTTTATTAAAATTCCTATAATTAAAAATATTAAAAATATCAAATATTACATTTTTCTTACCAAATGAATTTTGGTTTATTTGAAAATTTAACTATTTTGGTAGAAAATGCATCTGTTTGATTAAAAGTGCAACTTTTTGGTTGAAAATTAAACCTTTGCGTTAAAAATGCTTGATGTTAAATAAAGAAAAAAATGATTAAAAATCTTGATTGAATTACAATGTTTTATTACTTTAGGAACAAATTAAAAAATGATTAATTATTTTTTACTCTTGGTTATTATTTTAATCATTCAATGGTGAAGACATATTTAAGAATGTCCTGCAATATAATTGGCCCACAGATTTATAAATTAATAATCATAATTAAGTTACTAAACACTTATACTATTATTATTAATTGTCCTTTAACAATGTTACAGTTTCAAAAATAAAAAAATAAACAGCTTAAGACTAAAAAACAAAATTATTTATAATAAACCGCGAAATTGTATTTATATTTTAAATTCATTGTTTAAACAATTGAAATATAGTGAAATGGCTTCATACTCTAAAAAATTAGACCTCGAAAAATCTTTGGATACCTGGAAAAAAACCTGGAATTGTCAGGAAATGTTTTCCAGGATTTGAGTAGACTCCCTGAAATCATTTTTTTTCTGCGAACCACATTTTTCTACGTTTTCGGTTTTCTTGTTTAAATCAAAAATCGGCCTCGAGGGATCATTGGAGAATTTACTCAGCTTTAATTTAAAGAAAAGTTGTAAATCGGATCAAAATTGTGATCAGTAAACTGAAGTTTGCGAAAACAAAAAATCAGAAATCTGCCCTGAAGGATCACTGGGAAATTTATGCAGCTTAGTCTGGAAGATGGCTATGATTCTGAATCGACAACTAGATTATTCGAAAAAGTGGTAGAAATTTGTTTAAAAAAATTACTAAAAATTGTTTTTTCGAATTGGAGAAATTGTTTAAAGAAAATATGGCTCATTTTAAGAAGAAAAGTTTTTCACTAACTTTGGAGGTTAATTACTTTTTACAATATAGTTTACAATAAGTTTAAATATCTAGAAGATGCTCTTTTTGCGATTGACAAAATGGGGTTTTCGAAGCTTCACACCGCATACAAGTACTGGCTGGATCATAATTTGTTTAAACAATTGCATTTTAAACAAATTTCTACCACTTTTTAAAACAAATCTAGTTGTGCATTCGGTTTCAGCCGATCAAAATGCATAAGAATAGAGGGTTTTCACCCCTGCGAATTAATATGCATACGGGATCATAGCCAACTCCCGGACTACCTTCAATTAAAAAAATATCTGAAGTAAAAATATTTCTAATAAAGTTTTTGGAATTTTCAATTTAGTGTAATATATTAATAATGAATACTTTTGATTTTCAACCTTTTTTACAATTTTCAATTATTTCAGAAGAGAAATTGAACTTTTGCCTTGCATTTTCTCGACAACTGCTTGCAATTTTCTTATATTTCTTAAATAAAACTAAAATGTTAACTTACTTATATACAGTTGAGAGTGCAGTTTTGTATGTTTGTGCTTGTGTACTGCTACCCCAATTGACGTCAGGCTTTCGGTAAACGACGATAAGATAAAGCGCGAAAATAATCACAAATGTAACCAGGGATGTTGCCCAGTCAATGAGGAACATAATTGCTACACACAGGATGAATCCCAGTAATGAGAGCCAAGTGTTGTAATACTAAAGAAAAACAAATTTAATCGTTCAAGCATGAAATCTCGTAATTGGCTAATTTTAAATTTAATTAGAATAATTTACGAGATCAAGGATCTTAAAATATAGACAGTTAGATAGTCAATTGTTGTCTATTATTTTAATAAGCTTTTGTATAGTAAAATGATGATCCTAGATTAATTAGAACTTGTATAGAATCCTTGGTATTTCTCAATACCTACCCTAAATGTAGGGCGCCAGCCCAGTGGACGAACGAGGGCTGCATGGAATGTACAGAAGTTGATGAGGGCGTAAGACGCGAGGTAGAAATTTGAAATAAGTGGAGCCACCAAGTTCAAGTCGGCTGAAATTAAAAAATTTTTATATAGTAATTTTTTTTTATAAATAGTAAATTATTAACAACCAATTAAATTACTTTTAAGTAAATTGAACCTATTCGTCTGCTGCGATTTTTCACACAATACCTCTAAATATTGATTGAGAATTTAAAGACAATCACGTAACTGAAGCTCGCAATATTTATAAACGAAATTTTTTTTTTTATTTTTTAGATTTTGTATAGGAATAAAATAATGCAATTCATCATTTTATACGCAAACAGGCTATTATGACTAATATGCATCCATCCATGTATTCTAATGTATACATTTCTTACATTCTAGTTTTCCTTAAAACTCTCGGTTCTCGGATTTCATTTCACAAATTACTTGTATTTAATGTCGAGCAAACGCAAAAAAAGTTTCATGCCAATATCGACACCGAGGACAAATTATTGAGAAAAGTTATTAAATTAAGCAATTTTTTTACTTAAAAGATTAGTATTTTCCTCTGAACGCTCGATTTTTGGATTTTAATTAAAAAAATACTCGTGTGCGACGTCGGGTAACAGCAAACAAATTTTCATCCCAAAACACCCATCGGAGGACGGGCATTTTAAAAAATTTATTTAATCAACATTTTTTTAATTAAAAGAAATTATCATTAGCCTCTAAACACTCTGTTCGCAGATTTTATTTTGTAAATTACTTGCATTTGATGTCGGACAACAACAACAAAAACTTGATCAACATATTCCAACTGGAAGTTTGCTGTTTTAAAAAATTTGACAAATTAAACAATTTTTATAACAAAAAAATTATTATAAATTTATAAAAATTTAGTTCTCGTATTTTATTTTACAAATCACATGAATTAGATGTCGGACAACAGCAAAAAAATGTAATCCCAATTTAAATAACCCTCAATATAAATAAAATTCCGAATGTCTAGTGATTACGGGGCAGTTCGAATTTTTTAAATATTACATTTTTTTATTTGACATAAAATAATAGAAATTTGCGAAATAAAATCCGAAAACGAAGCGTTTAAAGGAAAATTAGAATTCTTTTAATTTGAAAAAATTTTTTAATTTATGAATCTTTTTAAAATGACACTTGTCCAACAGGGATATTAGGGGGAATTTTTTTCGCTATTATCTGACATCAAATTCAAGTACTTTGTAAAATAAAATTCGAGAACCGAGCGTTTAGAGCAAAATTACGATTTTGGAAATTTGTATTTCTATTTTTGATGTTTTAATAATTATTGTCGTATTTTTCTGATTATTTCACAAATAAAGATTGCAATGTGTTTCAAAAATTGGAATAACTTTGGAAATAAGCAACATTTTATATAGAACCTGGGCTAATTTTAAATTGATGTTTTCATAGTATTTTGGGAAATTATTGAGTAATTTTTAGAATTTCTTCTCTTGATTCCACCTAGATAGATATTGGTGTAAAAAAGTCAAAAAATTTCAAATAATGGTCGTATTCACCACATAATTTAAAAATTCAAAACAATAATATTATTATAATTATTACTAAAATTATAGAAATATGATACATAATGATTTTGAAAAATGCTTCTAAGTATTATACGTTTTTGAAATTTTAAAACTTTGTTGCACCAAGTTTGACCCCAGAGAAGAATCTTGAGAAAAAATCCTACAAATATTTTAATAATTTAGTAAAATGCTGCAGAGCCTTACTTTCACAATGATTCTAAAATTATCGTTTTATAAAATTGTTATTTTAGATTGAACAGCTCAAAAAACAGGCCCGTAGATAATTTCCGACAACTTTCTGCAAAATTGATTTGAAATCAAATTTTTAATAGAATTTTTCTTTAATTTTCCTGGAAATTTTTTAAAAGTTCACCTGGAAATGTCCTTGAAGTTTGAAATTTAACTGCTGTAACAATCTTGATATTGGAATAAAACTTTTTGGTTGTTGTCCGACAACAAATAAAAATTATTTGTGAAATAAAATTCGTAAACCGATCATTTAGGGAAAAATTATGATTAAAAAATAAAATTGTATGTATTAGAATGCGTGAGTGGATAAAACGTAGTTTTTATAGCATGATTAGTGATTACTTTCTCAAATAAGTCAGTAGTCTAAAAAAATAGTTTATAAACGTTGCAAATTTCAGTTACATAAGACATAAGAAACATTGAATATGTTGAGAAAAAATTGAATATGGAAAAACAGGTTAGTAATAATGATTTAGTAATACTAATAATTGAAATTGGTGATAAAAATGATATAGAATTGTGTTTTACCTATTAAGAGAAAAAGAACGGCTACAATAAATGTAAGGACGTATCCTCTGTAGGGTTCTCCGGACTTCCCATAACCCTTGCTAAAGAAGATCAATCCGGGGTAAATTCGATCTTTACCCAGAGCCTGTATAAGACGAGGGACGGATAATAAATTCGTTAAGGCTGTAGAGAGGGTTGCTGCGAAACATCCGGCATAAATGAACGGTCCCCAGCCGGACATGAGTTGCATTATCTAAAAATTACAATTTCCACTTTCACTTATTCTGACTGGAAAATTTCATTACATTTATGGGAGAGTGGATGTCTAGACAAATTCGGACAACTTTTTTATTTTACCAAAATATGTGCAATTTTGAGTTCATAATTTAAGGAATGAAGAAAGAAAAATATTTTATTTAATTAGGTATTTAGAAATTTAAATGTTATCATTCTTAAATGTGAACACTGCTTTTTTATTCAGATTCCTATTAATACAAATTCTACTTGAAGCTTACTCTGAGATTTCTAAATAAGTTCGCAGTCTTTATCGTTTAAATTTGAAATTATTCAATGCTTACTAAATTTTCAAAAGGAATTGTTCAATTTTTAAGTCTTTAAATTCTTCTTAAGGAATTTTTTAAAATGAAGTGGTTTATAATCAAAATACATAAAAAATAATTAACTTCTAAAAATGCCAGAACACAATTATAGCACACAACCATTTAATTTCAGACGAAATTTTCACAGATTTTGCATAATATCTCCTTTTACCTATTATTCCATTTTTTACGGAATTCGTGTTGTTTCAACTGTCTTAAAACAACTTATCCTTTTTCGCTTATATATGAACTAAATTACTAATATAACCCAATAAAAAAAGCCAACTATTTTTTTATGAAACTTAATTAATTTTTTGTTAAATAGTCTATTATATATTTTTGGTTCAGAATTTATCTCTTTTGTTAAAGACTTTTTGTTGAAAATTCAACCTCGCTGGTTTGAAAATTCCACTATTTGATGTATGGTTAAAGTTTATTCCTTTTTGCCTAAAACTTCGACCATTTGGTTGAAAATTCATCTTTCTAGGTTAAGAATTAATCTATTTGGTTAAAAATTCAAGTATTTTTTGGAAAATGCAACTTTTTGGGTTGAAAATTCAACAGTCTTCTAAAAAAATGGTCTTTTTGTTTGGCAACTTTGTCAAATAGTGTTATTGTACTGTTGTTTTATTTTTTGTTAAAAGTACACTGATCAGAAATTTTCTGTTTTGGTTAAAAATTTAATTATTTTGTAAAAACTGAGACCATTTTGTTAAAAAGTAATTTTTTGTTGGTTAAAAATTCAACTTAGGCTTAGAATCCCACAAAATCAATGCGTGCATTAGAATAAAGTGGACTGTTCTGCATCTCGTAAGGTGGCTTTTTTCAATAGAAAGTGAGAAATAAATAAAAATTGAAATTTTTTTTTCGTAAAAATCGATCAGAAAACGATCATACATATATATTCTAATCAAAAATGCGAATTTCTACCACATCGTTGAACGTTCAAATTTAAAAGGATAAATTTTTAACCAAAAGTAGAATAGTGCAATTTTAAAAAAAATTTAATTTTTAATAAAAAAACGAACGAATTTTTAACAAAAATTTTCAACAAAATACATAATTAATAAAACTTTTGAATTTTAAAGCCAACAGGACGGACAAATTATCTGCAAAACTTTTGAATTTTAAAACGAAAAATATTATTTTTGAAGAAAAAGGTGAATTTTCTACCAAAAATTTAGGTTTAAAAAAATTTAATTTTTTCACCAAACAGTTAAATTTAACCCACAAATATGCATTTTTTTAAAAAAGTTAATTTTTAAAGAATACTTTAATTTTCTACCAAATTGTCAGAACCTTAGCTAAGTCAGATTAATTTTGACCCTAGTAATTGCATTTTTTAAACAAAAAGGATAAATTTTCAACTAAGAAGATTAATTTTCGTAAGAAATACAATTTTTAAACAAACTACATAAATTTTTAACTAGAAAAATCCAAGTTTGAATCAAAAATATCAATTTGCAATCAAAAGTATCAACTTCCAATAAAAAATATCAATTATTAATAAAAAATGGAATAGTTACATCGTAAGTTAAAAAAATGATACCTAATAAATGAAAAACAACATTTTTCAACGAAAGAGGTACATTTCGACAAAAAGACTATTTTTTTAACTAAATTGATCAATCTTGACGGAAATGATTTTGAAACAAAAAAGTTTAACTGAAAACGATGCATTTTCAACCAAATATTTAAATTTTCAACCAAAAATTTGAATTTTCTAGCAAGAAAATTAACCTTCAATCAAAAAACAAAAATTTACAACTAAATAATATATTTTTGTAACCAAATCAGATGAATTCCGATTCAAAAATATAATTGTAGAATTTTTAAACAAACGTCGTTGATTTGTCTTGCTGGGTTCTATTAATTTAGTTCGTATTTAAGCGAAAAAAGGAGAATAAGAACGAGAAAGAACAGAAGAATTATTTAAATTGATCATCGGTAAACGTACTGAATATTATATAAGGTCGTGACCTTTCTTCCAATGAACTGCTCCTCCCCACCTCTTGTTACTAAACTTTTCTTAAATCTAGCGGGAAAATAAAATAAACCTTTTTCTAGTAATACAATTAATAAAATCCTCACCGAATAATCGTAGTATAGACCATATTGTGTGCAGTTGACACCTGTGACGCACTGAACGATAGTATTGTTTACAACTTGGCCACTTGCAACTCTGGCTGCTGC
>JAAAKG020144870.1:0-11021 GCA_010014905.2 Druon quercuslanigerum
AAAGATCAAGGATAAGAGTCAGGGATTCTGATGTATGCAGGAGAAGGATAGGGAAGACGGAAAAGGGGATAAGGAAAAGAGCGAGGGACAGTAGGAGGGACAGTTAGAGGGTATATTCAGTATTGAGTGAGATGTAGAATAGAGGGTAGGGAGTAAAGAGAATGAGGGCCAAAGGAAAATTAAGGTTATGTTTAGTTTACTCATTAAGTTTGCAGAAAAACACCTAGAGATTAATATTACGTTCACAGCAAATAAATATTAAAATTAAATATTACATTATCATATAGTAATATAGGTAGAATATAAATAAAATGCTATTGAATATATTATAATAATTATGGAAAAATTGGATGACTTTACAATTTGAAACTTTTATTATTGTCAGGAGTTTATGCCACTTTCTGATTTCTTTAAAAAGATATCGATACATTACGTTTTTACAAACACTTGAGGATAACGATTGACGTAATATAGAGATTATGATAATGGGGGGACCGGGAACGAGGGGGGAGCGCATATAAATAAGAGTAGGTGAGGAATATAGGGGAGGGGAAATAAGAATTAAAAATAAAGCGAGATAAAGTGTATGTTGTGGCTGTGGCATAGGGCGAAAGAAAGGGGATATAAGAAAAGAGGTGAAGAGGTATATGCGAGAGGGTGGGGGCTGCAGACGACTACTGTTTCAAGGGCACATGGTGTGGAAAAGGGAAAGAGTGCATGAGAAATAGAGGGGATGGGCAATACGAATGAAAGGCAAAGAGGATGAAGGTGTATGTAGTGGATGTGGCAATGGATGAAAGTGAGGGCATATGAGGGAAGAGGGGCAGAGGTACATGCGAAAAGGAGGAGGGTGAGCTCGTCAGATGTTTGGTGGGTAGATAGTGCGACAAGGGAGAAGAGCGGACGAGGGATAGAAACGGAGTGGGGGAGGTGGTATAAAGGCAGATTAGAAGAAGTTGATAGGAAAGGGTGAATGGTGAATAGGCCAAAAGTTTGAAAAATAGATGATGTAGCTAGAAGTAAGGAGGGGATGTGAATTAGGGACATTAGAGGAGGGCGATGGTAGATGAGGAAGGGGAAGATAGAGAGGATGACTGAAGAAGAGAGAAAAAATATTCAAAAAGATATTAGTAATTAGAATTATTTTATAAGGAACAAAAATAAGTAACTTCCCAGAATTGGCTTAGCTAATTGCTTAACTAATATGCTAAATAAATCATATTCGATCACAAGTAAGCCAAGAAATAACTCGTCGCAGAAATAAATTGGCTCGTGCGCCTTACGCTACGCCAGATAAATATTTAATCAATAATTAATCGCATTTTGATACCATAATTATGTAAGCAATATACGTAATAACCTAATAATAAGATTTAAATAAGCGAAAATAATGAATGGATCAATCCCGGTATTTTTCTAATCTGAGAGTTAAGATCATTATAAGATAACACAATTTCATTAAATATATCAAGAACTAATAAATCTGATAAAACGTCTAAAGAAGAAAAAACAGTCTTTCTGGCTTGAAAAATATGAGTATCATAATTCAGGAAGCACATTTCGCAGAGAACATTATAAATAAAAGATTTTAAATGAATTTGCGATCAGTAAAAGTCAACACGATTCAATTCGGAAATCGATCATATTTGCAGCTGTTACAGCGCCATGACACTATTTTATATCAGGTACGTAATAAATTCATTCAACAAAGGATACAACCGTCAGAACCAGCAAGTTTTAAATGAAACTATTGTGTAGCATAAGATAATTGATAAATTATAATGATTTGTTACATGTATACTCAATATACATTTTTCGATTCGATAACGAATATTTTGTTCATAGAGTAGATAAAAAAATAATTGAAAAGAATAGCATTAAGCCCATATCTCTGCAGGGAGAAAAATTACAGTAAACTTGAGCAGAGGATGTTGCACTTTGCTAAAAAGTATCCCCCAGAGTTAGAAAAATAGTGTGATTACTTTTTTAGAAAGCTGCAGAATTATAAGATTGCAGTTTACCCTATAAACAAAAAATATTTGCTTTCAAGATACGAATGTGCGAAAAATAAATTAAAAAGACTTTCTAATTCGCTTTTTATGAAATAATAATTTCAGAAACTACATTGCATTTCACGGCAAAGTATTCTTTTATGATACGAAAACTTTTCATAAAGAAACGAATCCTTATTAAAGTTTAAAGTCCAGTATAAACAATAAATATTTAAACGCATATCAAAAATTCTAAAGAATTGTGGTTTCAGCACCTTCATGCAAGCGCGTAGTATCTCTCAGATACATATGGAAATTTTGAACCTTTATAAAAAGGGCGAAAATCCATAAATTATCAATTCTCATAAATTTTCCTGCCCCTCTACAAAAGCGATTTATGATTTATTAAATTTTATACCTCGGTTTTAGAGACTTTTTACTACCTACTTTTAGAACAAATTCATCAGAGAAGTTCGTGACAAGGTTACTCATCCATCATAAACGATATTTTTAATGAGTCTTGTATACAACTTTTTTGTTGTAAAAATTCACATTTATACTATATAGGTAGAGTATAATAAGATTTTAAAATTCCTTTTAGATTCAGAAATTAAAATTCGGAATACAATATATTTAGAAATTTAGAAAAATGCATGTGATAGATAAAGCATGTAGATAAAAATGTTTTCCCAATCACTATCATAAAATCTCCAGTCTTAATTGTATGCATCATTTTGATAATTTTGTCCCCTATAAATTGTCGAATCCTATAATGTAGCCCAGCCCTTTCAATAAATTCTGATACTGAAATATTAACCGAGTGTCTTCGATATATCGTCTAGACACTTTTCTTAGAAAGAGAGCATTTTATTTGATTTTAACTCGCTAGAAAATCTTTCGGTTCAGACATTAGATAACTATAACATTTTCTTCACAAATTGCAATAGTAAAAAAAACTGTAAATGACGAAACTCAATTCCGAACAATAGATTTTTGTCTGAGACAGGTCGCCTATTAATAAAGATTCAGGGTCAATTGATTCTACGTATTCCGGAAATGCCAAAAGATCCTTTCGAATTCCGGTTGAGAGATCACCCTTTTGTCCTTTAAACTCTCTTGATTTTGTACTTAAGCAAAATTGATCTACATTGCAGAACTCATTGTTTCAATCTCAGACTAACTTTATTGAATTTAATGCCAACTAATTCAAACAATTTTATATACATCTTGTGTTATATTGTCTACTAAAATTTTTATTTAAAGAAAAAAAATTACAATAAATTTTATAAATTAAATAAAAATTTAATAAATTGATAATGTAAACAATAATAAATTAATTTTTTAAAATTGTTTTCTTTACTTCATAATCTCAACCTTAATGTCCATACCCGTAAGGTTCAGAACCATACGTACCATTAATAATGAAATGCACCCCTCTTTACCCTCATAAGCGATAAGAAAATTTATTTCACTGCAAAGAACAAAAAAGGTGGAATGACTTTCCGTTGGTAGGTTTTTTTTACAGCAAATTTCTGACATACGAAACTACTTTATTATAATTCTGTCGTCTACTGAATGTTTAGTGCAAAAGGTCCCCTATATACCTCAAGTATCTTATTTTATCAGACAACTGAATTTGGATCAGCATTTGCGACAATCAATGGTTTTTAGTTTCGTACCTCATACACGGTTTTTTTATTATTATTTTCTTATTTTACGCTCAAATAATTTTTTACACAAATCTATATTCAGTAGCAGGTTTATTTAATTAAAAAATTTCCCACATCGGTTCTACAAAAATTGTAATATCTTCTCCTACACTTATGTGCAGGTACAATGCATTATGTACAGGAGCTTTAATAAACTCTAGCCCCCTGGGTGAGATATTCTGAATTCAAGACGTTACGGGGATGTGGAGATTTCATGAATTTTATAAAGAAGGATCTTTTTAGCTTTATTAGAGAGACAACTCTTAAAAACGCTGTTTGACATTTATACATACTAAACACTTCTTATTATTCATACGGAAATTTAAATACAAAACTTTGAATACCTTTTTTCAACCTGTCCCTTTTTTGATAAAGGATTAAGAATCGTATTTAGTTTTGGCAATAAATTATTAAAATAATTTCATAAATGAATGTATGATTTCTCGAAATTAGGCTTAGTTCATGAGAGCGACTGATAATAATAAACCTAGAAATGTTCGATTAAACAAGATCGCTTTCAATCACGCCTGGATGATAGTTAATCGTCCAAGCTCGTTCACCAGGAAAATGTATAGCAGTGCACACAACAATGAGAGTGGAAAATTCGTATTTATTATTCTTCCAACTGTATGTTTTTAAAACTTATTTTAATAATTTAAGTTTTACTTTATATCATCAGGGAGTCTAGCGAAAATTCGTTTTCAAGTTCTCAGATTACACGAATCGAAATTAATGTTTTTCCCGGTTTTTTCTCGTAATATAGGTGTTTTAATTTTAGACCTCCTTATTAGTTGAACAGCAAAAAAAGCTAGAAAAATTTGAAAAATTGATATTCAACACCAGGTATAATATATGACAAAACAAATTATGTCAGAAAGACCGCGTGTCGACTCGTCGTCTTTTAACTTGCAAGAGCGTCAAGGCTCCGTTTTCAGTGCAATAAGGTCGATGTTCCTCTGTAAAATATTTAAGCTTCGCGTCTATTTACATGTCAAGAAAGTCGCGTCTCTTTTCTTCGGTCTTGTAAATCGAGTCAGGTGTTTTTTGGTTTGTAAGCCATTGTGGTGATCGAAATGTTTTACAGATAAAAAAAGCCACGTGTCGACTCGCGGCTTTTTTCCCTGTATTTTTCACTATGAACAGTGGCAAGACAAAATATTTCTCGTTTTGATATTCTCTGTTCGAAGCTGTACAGACATAAGTATCTTTTTAAATTGTACAGCAGAAAATACCTTGAAATGACAATTCAAAACGAAGTTAAAGTCACAATTAATTATTTTCGGTAAATGTTGGTCATTACACTTGTTTCGCAATATTTCTGAAAGGGTGGTCCAACATATATAGACGCAGAAATATTATAATACATCTTTTATCCTATGGAATATTCGCTTTTCAAATTAATGATCACTCAAAAAGAAATATACAAGAAGTATACCAAAATTTAAAAAAAAACAAACTATTTTTTGACAAAACTTCCACTATATATTTGTTGATTAAAAATATCATAGAAATTTCTAAAGTAAATACTAATATAAATAAAAAGTGAAATTTTAAGAAAAAAGACCTCTAATTCAAAAATTTTCAGTACAAATAAATACTTTGAAATTCACAAAATATGAAAACCATTTATGGTTTTACTGGTAATTTTCAAACGCAGTAGATGTTGGATCGGGAAATAACTACGTTTTTTGGGCCGAGAAAGACCAAAAAATGACAGAGAATTTAATTTTTGACAGGGAATTTTGAAAATTTATAGAAAAAATTCTATTAAGTCATTTGAAATATCACAAATTTCATGCTGTAAATATTAATTTAAATAACTCCGATTTCAACTTTTCTTTACAAGCAATTTACAATTTAAAATGAAAAAAATTGAAGTGTTTCAATTCGAAAGCCTTAGTCCTTAAAAAATTTAAACGTCCGATTAAAGCTTTGTAAACTATTTTCCATATGCAATTAATTTTAAATCACTAGATGCATAATTAAACTCTTTGATTAAATTTCAAATAATATGTTCAAATATTTTTTCAGTATAAATTATTCAATTTTTAACCCATGGCAAATTGAAATTTTTTAATGAAAAAGATATTTTTGAAATATTTAGCAATAACACTCACAGATTATTTTAAATTAGCAATTATAAATCAAATTTTTAAAAAAGTAAACAATTTGAAACTAAATTGTTTCAAATAGAAAGCCTTAAGTCGTTGAAATTACACAATGTTTATTTTTAATTTGGAAGTCAAATTTTTAAATTTATATGTATAAATAACACATTACAAATATTGATTTCAAACTCAAATTTAACTTTTACTTTGAAAAGTGTTTAATTTTGAACGATAATTTGAAAAATTTTCAATTTTTAGTGTCTCTAACTTAAAATTGCTTATGAATTATATGATTCACAACATTTAAAAATACACTGATTAGTTCTTCAATTATCTAGTTGAAAATTTTAAATTTTGTGATTTAACGTCATATTTAATAAAAAAATGCAATTAAATTATGTTTTCAATTATTCATATTCAAATTAAAAACTCAAGACTATAACACGATCCGAAATTTCCCAGAAAAAAATTAAACAAATATTTTTCTAAATGCCGTGTTCACAAATAACAAACTTATCGACAAGTAGACAAATGTATTACTAGCGCCATGTTTTAGTCAGTAAATTTCAAACTTTTCCAGCTTCTGATTGGCTCGTAATAAATCAACGACGTTCAACGCCTCACACGATATTACTATTAAATCCTATAATTTAATAATAATAATTTTACGTATAAAATAAAGATTTGTATTTAAATTTATGACCACAGGTTTAACGTATTTTTTATTATGTTTTATATATAATTTTTTTATTATAGAGAAAGAAAAGAGTCCATTGTGCTGACATTTTTCTCACATTAGCTGCAACGGTACAGACAAAATTGTCCAACACTGGTTGAAATTTTTAAGAAAACATAAAACTTTGTGTCGATATTCTTAGCGACCCAAAGAAAAAGTTTCAAAATCGGATACCGAGCAATTTCTCTTCAATTTTGCTTGAATACGCTGGTAATTAGAATTCTGAAAAATTATAACTTTTTCTTTTTGATTCCTAAGGTAAGTTTCCCACGATTTCTAAATCCACAAAGAAATTTCAAAAATATAGATAAGATTTTTTTTCAGAATTCAAATGCACAGAATTTGAAAAAAAGACTCATTTCTTTTTTCCTTTTTGCTCCCTTAATAATTTATAGAGTTTCAACAATCGATGACGAATAGTCTATTCTATCTACAAATAGATTCCTATTGAATAGCGGAGGCGTCGACTTGCTCATTTCTATAAAAAGTCGGTTTAAATTAAGATTATTTTTCTATTTCTAAATATTATCATGTTTAATCTTACGAATTTGTCAGATTTCAATTCAAGCACACAACGACGTTAGCATAATGAAATTAGGAGAAAGACCGTCTACTTCATTATTTAGTTCGTTGCAGAGATCAAGAATCATATTTGTAGATTGTAGTGCAGATAAATTTTAAAACGAAAATAATTTTTATCAGCGTTTTCAGTAAATACAAAAGCATATTTATGTCAATTTGATACTGTTTTATTTTCTAAAAACGAATTAAAAAACTGTTATTATAAGTAATAATTACATGAATATTATTTATTAACATTTTTATTTAAGGAAGTACCCTGGATACGTAGCAAGTCAGTTGAGAGAACGCTTCGTTTTGTTATTGACTCACACGGTCAAAGTCATGAGTTTGGCAATGTCTCGTGTGAGCACGCGTATTATTCGAAATTCGCGCATAAACTAGGGCACGTGGAACGGGTGCGACGTTGCGACACCTTCAGTTCACTAATGTCAGTCATACATTTACGGTATAAATAATTATTTTTCTATTCTTATAGGCTCTGAAAGATACTTTTCGAAGCAGAAATGGATTTCGGATAACATTCCATATATTTCAGAATTATTTCAGAATTATTTAGTTTGCCAATGTTCTTATATATTATAAATAGTACGACTTCTCATAAGACCACATGTTAATTTCGATCATTGATTTCTCGACTATGAAGCTCTGAACGGTTCCAAAATTTTATCCAGAGCTTCAGTGTATTTTAATACAACTGCCATCCAAATATCAAACGATTCTCATTTGTAATTCTATTATCGAGAGTACTCCCTTAAATTTGAGTACTTTAACTCTCAAAGAATAAACACAGACTTGAAAGCATATTTTAGAAATCTGAATAGTGATAACTCTCAATAAAAACGTAGTTCTTTTTCTGATCAATTTTGAATAAAATTTCGATCCGCTTTGGAAATGATACTGTGTGGAGTATAAAATTTCAAAATTATAAAAAAATATTAAGAGCAGATGTAAAAATCTGAAAAATATTGGAAAAATATTTGTTTTGCGCTTTTATTTGACAGTGTATCCACACAGTTTCAGTTATCTTCTTATTTTATTCGGAATCATTAAAAAAGTACTGTAGAATTCGATAACACAAAAATCATACGATGCACAGTTTTCAAAATTTCGTTAAATTAAATAGGAACAATGAGATTTCTTCTGCTTTTGTTGACACACAGAAATAAAATTATCGACTTTTTATTTTTTTTATAGATTTTTCGAGGTATATCGTAAAATATGAGTGTTATACCGGCTGAAAACAATACTTCGCACACAGTAAAAAAATTTTCGTAAAATTTAACATAAAATTTTATGTAGATGATTTTATACACAAAATTTATGTTAATTCTACACATACTGTTTGTGTTGATCAATCCATGCATTTTTTAATATACTCAAGTGTTATTTCAGAGCAAAGTTACACACTTTTGTGTTACTTTTAACACAGAACTATGTTGATTTTATAAATACAAACCGTTTGTGTAGAATTAACATAAATTTTGTGTAAAAAAATCATCTACATAAAATTTTATGTTAAATTTTACGAAACATTTTTTACAGTGCAGGGATAGACTTTTAAACATAATTAGGCATCTTACGTATGGAAATTTGAGCTACATATATTTTAATTTCTCATTTCTAAACAAAAGGAACTGCAATTTTGAAATTTAAGTCCCGACTGGAATTTAAATTTCAGAACTTTTAAGCAACGTCTTGTTAACGTTAACATTATCTAATAATGATAATTTTGAGGCAAACTTTCTGTTATGAATTTGCGTATTTCATTTTCATGCGAGGAATGTGCTTATAATATATATCGATAAAGTCGTCCCATATACATTGCATTACGTACCGACGTGCAATTCGAATGATCAGAATCATATACTAAATATTCTACAAAAACTATTCTTTGAAAATTATTTATTACAATTAAATAGTTTGATCAAGCATAAAAAATGTAATAAAAATTTATATTTAAATTTTTTAATTGAATTTAAGATTTTAAATAAAAATGATTTATAACTATTATAAATAATAGATTCGGAGATTATCGTTAAAACTTATTTTTTGCGATCTAAATATTTCTTTATTTTTTCATTAACCCATGTGAAAATAGCGTAAGTCTGCCATTGGTACTGGTCCAATTTATTGACAAAATCTTAGTATTAAAGTTTTCGAATGAGTGTTAACAAAGATAATTTCTGCAAAAATGTAGTGTGTTAGTTACTTTGAAATATTAAGAACATATTTAAAAGCAATTACAACATTTTTCATTCAAAACGTGTTTTTTAATTATTTTGTCTAAGAAATTACAAAAATAATCATAATACAATCAAAGATTCAAGTAATTCAAAATACATAAACTCTTTAAACATAATTTTTCGAATACTTTTTCAATAGTCAGGTACACATTCAATAGATAGATATAATCGCAGTAAAATGTGAGGATTGAACCTCAACAATAGTCAAAATAAATAATGATCGAGGCATTATAAAATTATTAGAATTTTTATTCCTTTGATTTACGTGTAGTAGATAATTAATCACTCCGAACGATATATCATTAACAAAATAATGTTATTATGAAAGAGAGAGAGAGAGAGAGAGAGATAAGCTATGTGCGTTCATATATAATTGTTTAGTACGAGTGGGAGTTTGTATCATTGTTATTTTAACATTCGTCTTGCTTTCGAAATTTTGTTGGTCAATTTCTTTCTTGGAAAATAAAAAATTTTTCTGTGAGTGATTGCAGAACATTTTTCTTAACAAATAGGGGTACATGACTTTCAAAAAATGAAATTTGTAACTTCGTTCGAAATGTTATAAGAAGATTTTAAAGGGGTGGGGCAAGTACAAATTTGAGTAATTGATTGATAAATATGTATAGAAATACCAGAAGAGGGTCAAAATTTTTTTTTGTACAAAAATTTGGTACAAATTTGAGTAATTGATTGATGAATGTGTATAGAAACACCAGAAGAGGGTCAAAAATTTTTTTGGTACAATTTTCTGTAAAAAATTATCTTACTGTGAAGAAATAATTATATGGAGTCACTTTTTTCTAAACTTTGTTTAGGATTACAAATAAATGCAACAATTTTAAAAATAGCAATAATTAGCTAATGAAATAAAAATACCAAATTGGGAAAGAAATATTAGACAGTTGCGTATATTTACATGGCAACGGATTTCTTCCTGCCGGGGCTCACAACGCCGACGTCCGTCAAAAGTATGTCGGCGCAAGCCCCTAAGAAATATACATGTCATTTTGACACTTTATAATTTGTTTGGACAGAAAATCATACTACAGAAAAAATTGGCAGTGCTCGTGCTCATATTTCGATGATTTCGAATTACAGTTATCCGTGCCTTTCGAATTAAAAAAAAAAATGGAAAAATTCATTCGATTTTTTTACTTTCGGCTTGTAGTTTTCACAATATTTGAAAGAAAAACTAGCACATAAAGTTTTACCAAACTTATATGAGAAAAAAGGTTAACTATATGAAAAGGGAATACCTTACGATGTATTTCACAGCTACTGCATTTTTTAAATTACGCACAATTATATATTAAGCAAACAGAAACGCGCGTCACAATTTTATAATCAGATTTACAATCCGTACAATACGTTTTCGATTAAAAGATAATCTGTACGTGACTAAAGCTCTCGTAAAGCACTTATACTTAAGTGGTTTGATATTTGAAATTATAAATCAAAACAGGTCTATTTAAGGTAGCCTCTCAATGTTAATTATGTTTGACACTTCTAACTTAGTTAAAAAAATATTAATTTACATTTATCAGGAAAAATTTAATTAATAATATTAATAATTAATATTAATAATGTTATTATTATTTCATATTATTAATTAATAATAATTTAGGTATAAGATTGTATCCCAACAGGAATTA
>JAAAKG020144872.1:0-11020 GCA_010014905.2 Druon quercuslanigerum
GTCACAGTTGCACCTAACGCTGGGGTAGCGCTTTACTGACCGGGGCGTAGTTTGCGCGGAAGAAAATCCATCGCGCCAGCAACTTAAAACATCAATAGTTTGTGAACTACTATTCTAATTGATCTGAAACTTTTTAGAAAACTTCCTTGAACCTTTCTGAACAACTTTCTTGCTGACAGTTTTCGCTTGCTCAAAATTCGCTTGAGTCCCGAAACGCTAGAAGTTGTTTGTGCACGAATTATGCACCGTCTTCGAAAAAAATAATTAATAATTTTTTAAATAAACATTTTGATGTTTTGCTAACGCCATCGTTCGCAGAATGTGACAATTTATGTTCCTGATAAGTTTTGTTACAGAATATCACAAACTTTCCATTTCGCTGCGAGTTGAAGTGAAAAAAATCAAAATATTTTGATCAGAGAAAAAAACAGTTTTTCGTGAATAATTCGAAAAATAAAAAAGCTACAACTTTTTTTATGATGAGAAAAAGATGCGAAATTATATCTTCACTCAGCATATATATTTTAAAAATTAAAATTCAAAACTTCATTTTCAGGAGCTTAGGGGCCTCCCCACTCCACCAAAATAATTCTATACCTGCTTTTTGCATCCGGCGCCTCAATTATTGTCCTAACGTCTCGGGGAACGGAAATTTAGGTCACAAAATATATTTTTTTTAAATATAGGCTTATAGAAAATGATGAAATGGAAATTTTTTCTATTTTCATTTTTTTTCTCATATGAGTATTTTAACAAAAAGCTTAAAAAACTGAAAAAAATTCTTTCCTCAATTCAATTACTTTTTAAGAAATAAATCGTCATAAGATGGGCAAATATTAGAGGAGTCACGTTAGACGTTAAAAATGAAAAACTAGGAAACCCGGCGGAGCTCCACCGATTTCAATGAAACATTTTGCACTGTGTTGTTAAAGATGTTTAGTGAAAAGTTAAACAACAAAATTTTTGCCGCTAATTGCTATTTATTTGTTTAAACAAAGATTTCCATACAATCATTTTTAAATCTGAATATCTTAAACAAATGCAGTCCTACAGCCACGAAAATAGTGTATTTATGTATCTGAGGGTTGCTTATTATAAATTTAGGGCTGCAAAAATTCAAAATAGCGGCCAATTTTTTTAACATTTAGACAAAAAACTTAAAATAAATTATTAATACTTGACATACATATTCCTTAAGGTATTGATAGATAACATAAAATAAGTTGGACATGAAATGAAGGATGAAACCATCCTTAAATCGAACAAAAGACCCCCCAAAAATGCTTTTTGGCGTGTCATACCTTTTGAGTAATCAACTTTAATGTAGGGAGATGAGTTTCATTTCGCGGGTAGCACGCTCCTTCCATGGCTCATATCTTGAAACAAGATGGTTTTTTGAGGAAAATGTATATGATGTATCTGCATAATTTTAGTTATATACACTTTTGTCCAAAACAAAACCCTTTCGAGATATGAGCTGCGGAAAGAACATGCCACCTGTGGAGAACAACTCACCCCCTATTCTGGCGGGTGATTACTCTGAACGTATGACCCGCAGAGGTAAAATTCATACCAGAATTCTTATTGTAAATTATAAGTTCTATTTTCCTGAAAAAAATCGTTTGTTTTCGATGCACCCTTTCCAAGGTTAACGCGAAAAAGAATTTTTTGGGGGTCTTTTGATCGATTTAAAGATAGATACCAATTTTAAAGTCGTACAAAATTAAAAAAATTAACTAATTACTAAATTAAATACTTATTTTATAATATTTTATTATTTACTTATATTTTATTGATTTATTTTTTTTATAATTTTACTATAATTCTAACAATTATAAAATTATAAAACAATTATAAAACCTCCGACGTTTCACTCTTCAGAACGTATTAAGTTACCATCAAATTCTAAAACGGTTCAATATCATTGGTTTAATGCACATAATAACTCTACAAAAGTAATTCAATTGACTTCAGTTACCGAATTTTTTTTACGCAATTAAATACTATTCATCTAGTCAAAAATTGTATTCAGCGGACAGCATTCAATTGACTTAAACTTTCGAGGTCAGCTGATGCAATTCAATGGCATTGGTTTTTGCTCCCAATCTGCACTCGCTGGAGAGAATGAAATTGTCACCAATATTCTCGTTTGTCTGACAGTGCTAAACAGTATCAAGTTGACTGCAATTTTAATCGCCTGAATCATAATTAAAATATATGCAATTCTTAGTTGAAATTTTAAACAGACTAAATAGAATTGAAATAGAACACAATTCTTTCCCGAGAAAAGGCATTACGTAAAACGCATATTTCAAATATGCGATTGATTACGCATTAAAAACTGTTGAAATTTTACGATATGTGTACACATATTTATTCAGTTCAATTCGCACGTTCTTACCGGGCGCGCTCGAAAAAAGGTTTAAAATATTTCTAGTTTCCAGAGCTTTTAAATTTTCTTGGGTTTCAATTTTTTTATTTGGATTTCACCTTAGAGATCCGAGATCAATCCCTGAGCCGGTACTTTAAGAAATTTTTCTTTTGTTCCTTTACCAAAATTCTGGTGGTTAGGATCAAACCTTAAGCTGTATGTCCCGCCCATCATTCACTTGACTGCAATCCAGTCCGTGAATGATGGGGTAAGAACCAGTATTAACGCAATATGTCAAGGCACACTGCTCTTATTAGATCACTTGATTGAATTACAAAAAAGCGTCCGTGACTGATCATACATGCCGGGACAGCCCCGTGCAAACTATTAAAAAAATGAAACAATGCAACTTTAACCAAAATCCCTTCGACATATTGGGCTCACACCATCTTAAGCCTGACGCATTAATTATCATTAACATACAAATTCTCAAACCACAGCGACATTTATAATCTAGAATTCTCCTTGACTTTTAGAAATTAAAAACTTAAAAATCTACTTAAATTTCTCACGAAAACCATACATTTGAATAATTTTTCAATTCTTAGCTTATAAAACATTTATTTTGTTAAAATTCTGAGATTCAGTTAAATCTTTTCGAGAATAAAAGCAACTTCTGATTCAAAAGAAGGCATTTTGCTACTGAATAGTTAAAAAAAGGGATGAAATTCGTTTCAAATGAAACAGGTTCTACACTTGAAGTTGTAGAATCTCTCGGGGACGAAATATGTTGTTTTTTAGAGAAAATTAGTCCAATTAGAAAAATTAGATTTACGAACAAAAATTCTAATTTTAATATTTTCAGAAAAAGTGCGGCTAGTTTGTTAATTTTGAACGTTTTTTTAAATTTCCTTGTAAATTTCTAAAGAAGACAATAAACACTAACAGAATATAAGCAAATGATTTTTTTTTGCAAATAGAAAATGTATGTATGATCACAAATGTTTTCTACACTTGCTATTTTTTTAATGAAAAATTGTCTACACGAGTATTTTGTACATGAATATTTTGTGCATGATTATTTAAAAAAATATTTGCCGTTAAATATTTTCACGTGAATATTTTGTACATGAATATTTTTTACATGAATAGTTTTTTATTATTTGACGTATAATATTTTCTACTAGAATATTTTCTACATGAATATTTCCTTCATGATTATTTTTTTTTACATAAATACTTTCTGCATGAATATTTTCTACATGAATGTTTCCTATATGATTAAATTATTTTGTTTCGATTTATATTAATTTACAGCTTTACAGTAACTGCAAAATATCATCTTGTACTTATCCCAATTTTTAAGCAGCCGTTGGTGCAATGTATAGTGTTGAAAAATCGCATTGCAAAGTTAGTTGGTGCCTGAACGAAATTTAAAATGAAGGTAAGTTGTAATTTAATTTCAAAAATTCATTATGAAAACAATCAGCGTATGTCGACATTTTTTGGTTTCCCATGCAGATTAAGTTCAACTTTAATGGAATATTGGTGCGTCCTATTTATAGTTTACTTCGCGAAAGAAATTATATGTAAACAGAAAAGTAATTAGCATTTTCTTGTCTCAAGAAAATATGGTATTATCCGGATTCAAACGAATATTTTCTTGACTTGATGATATTATCTTTTCTTTGTACCATGTATATAAGCGTATAAGGAGTGACTCAAGTTTTACGTAAATTATTCGAATAATATAAATACCTTAGATAGAAAACTATGATAACTAAGGTAAGAGACACTTAGTTAATGCTCGAATTTCAAATCGATTATTGTGAAAGTTAATAATTTGATTTATTAACAAAAGATCCGGTATGGAGATATACACTAAAGCTTCTTAACCATCATATATCGACAATTAATTATTTTAACAAAATCAACAACTGCATGAATTTGGTTAATTCTTTGAAAATAACAAAATTGGACTACGTCCTTTATTCGCGATGCCAAGATAACGTATTCCTAAGTATGAGTGGAGCATGAATCAAAAGACTGACCTTGTAGAGGATGATATATGATTTACACCAGAAAGTTGTAAGACCGGGCGTCGTTGCTTTGGTCTCGGCGTGCACACGCTCACACTTGGGATATAAGCGCCTCCGTGGGCCTATCCCTTTTTCCGATGCGGGCGCCCGCTATATGTAGGTACGGCGCCACCTCGTATACCTGTTTTATACCTTGGTCGAGGGTTCATAAGTTCGTACAGAGCCCCGAGCTTTACGATCTTACAACTTTCTGGTGTATTTTAAATTTTTCGCACATTAAAACTACGGCTAATTTTTAAAGAATGAAAGACAACTTCTATAAATTGTAGACAATGTTTTTTTTTATTAAAGAATTTCAGTACAAAAAATATACATTCATGAACTCCAAGGTACATGACTGTCAAAACATATTTTCGTTAATGCCTTGAAAGTCAGTTAAAAGCACCCTACTCAATAGATAATAATAATTTTTCATAGGAGAAAAATTGTCGTAGACTACCGCGATCAGTCTCCTGAATGACTAAACAGAATAGTCCAGAACTGCAAACTGCTACTATGTCTATACTATGTAGAGAAAGTCTGGGGAACTGTTGACTATGACTGTCACAAGATAATTTCGCGCTCCTACTCAGACAAAGTTTCCGGAACTGCTGAATAACACAGCAAACTGCTACTTTGTCCTCTTTACAAAAAAGCTCAATAAACATGTGCACAGGCCTACAAATACCTACTCTGCCTCTGCTACCTAGACGAAGTCTCGGGAACAATTGAACATGAATGCAAACAGGTACTCTGTCTCCGATTCGTAGATCAAATCTCAGAAATCGCTAAACAGTACTGCATACTGTTGATCTGGCTCTCTTATCCAGATAAAATCTCGTGAAGCAGACTCAGCGCAAATGGCGGTAATGGATGGAAGCTTCTAATGTGTCCCCTAAGGGTTTAAATTTTTCTTGCATCTTCTTCCAGATTCCTTAACACACCTCCCACACACTTACTTGGTGGTGGGAAGGGGGCCTACAGTTCAAGGTAGGTACCGAACCACCGAGAGCAACAGCCTTAAGTACTTAGAGAACATTTTTCTCTAGAGATACCGGTCCCACGACTCTCCGGAGATGAACAACTCCCTTGCTAGCCTAGTGTTCACCGCATGAATCCGCGGAATCGAACCAGCAAGCCGACAGAGTGGGTCCAAAGCCTGCGCTTTAGCCCCCACGACCATCGTCCCACTCTCAAACGGCGGTAATGATAAGAGGATAATAACTCGAACAGCGCGCCCAGTCTTATTTCACTATGATTAACATAGCGGTCAAAGTGATGCTCGATTCCCTAGAAATCACAACCACTGCACCGTTTCTGCTACAAAGATTGCAGCATAATCTGCTACGAGAATAAAGTTTCAGGAACAGCTGAACAGGACTGCATTCTGCTGATCTGGCTCTGCTTCAGATCAAATCTCAGGAACCGCTGAACAGCACTGCATACTGCTGATCTGACTCTGCTTCGTAAATCCCCCATTTTGCATTTTGAGAATCCACCCCCAAATTTGAAACCAGCCAGTCCAAAATCCAAAATATCACTGATTTTATTTAGATCCAAGCATGCTTTTCCGATTTCATGTTCACCATATTGGATCCCCCATTTTGAATTTTAAGAAACCACCCCCAGATTTAAAATCAACCAGTCCAAAATCTAAACTTCCACCAATTCTATTTAGATCCAAGTATGCTTTTCCGATTTCATGTCCACCATATTGGATCCTCCATTTTGAATTTTAAGACTTCATCCCCAGATTTGAAATCAAATAGTCCAAGATCCAAATTTTGAACAATTTTATTCAGATCCAAGTATGATTTTCTGAATTCATCTCTACCTTATTGCTTCTCCCATTTTGAATTTTGAAAATTCACCCCCAAATATGAAATCAGCCAGTCCAAAATTCAAAATGCTATTAATTTTATATAGATCTAAGCCTACCTTTCCGATATTATGTCCACCATATTGGATCCCCCATTTTGAATTTTAAGAAATCTCCCCCAGATTTGAAATCAGATAGTCCAAGATCCAAACTTCCACCAATTTTATTTAGATCCAAGCATGCCTGGAAGGCACCCCTTTGACCGGTTAGAGAAATAATGTTGGTAAAACTGCTTTCCCTTTCCAAGGTCTCGGGTAGGCTGGAAAGCACCCCTTTGCCGTGCCCCAAAAGAATGTTGGCACCCCTTCAACCTGCCACAGCAGTGTTGCCAGATCAGAGGTTTTCCCACTAGATTTAGGGATATTTTGGGACTTCAGTGTGGATTTTAGTGGTAAAACTCAGTGGCTTTTTTGCTTTAGGGTTTTTTGTTCTTTTTATTAATCCTCAAAATATTTCGAAATTCTAATTTAAAAGACAAAATTGATTCGCTATTCTCCCCATTAGGTTATGTTTTAGAATAAATGCTCAATCCCTATTGGTCTACACGTGCCGTTATGCGTGCTTAATGGTGATGATGCATAGTTACTAGATGTTTAGCTAATCATTTTTGCGACCTCAACGCATAGGAATTCGTAGTTCGTGATTTGACACACGATTGTGTATTTCCATTAAGCTATAAAATTTCAAAATGTCCAAACACCGTTCAATCCCTTTATCGGAATCATTCGGAAACAGATTGCACATTCGTTCGTAATCGATCGGAATGATTCGGAGTTTTTCCGACTTAAACGGACTCAATTCCATTCCGAAACCTGCACCAGGGATAGTTTAGCATTTGGTCGACGCGGCGTGCAGCGCTAGAGATTAATCATAACTGAGATTAACCACCAAGAATATAAGAATGCTTCAACTTAAAACCCCACATTAATTGGCTAGGAAGATGCGGCCTGACAACTGTAATAGCTTTTTTGCTGCCCGAAATGTTAATTAACGTTTTCGAACTTAAGAAAATAAATAAATTTTTCATTTTTAGGAATTATTGAATTCTACCTTAGGAATTACATACTGACGTATATTCATTTGGACTAATTTGAGTAAATTTTCTGCAAATTTCGGAATCATGCGGAATCAATCGAAATGAATTTTCTCGAAAATATCAGATTGGCACGGATTCAATCAGAATGTTTTTTTATACACTTCCGAATTACTCGTTTTCATTCGGAATGAATTTTCTGAAAGAAATCGAAATCCTGCGGATTGATTCGGATTAAAATATTCCGGAGTCATTAGGGCTCATTCGGAATGAAATTTCTAAAAACTTCGGAACCATGAGGATTCATTCAGAGTCACTCAGAATGAATTTTCTAAAAATTTTAGAATCAGACGTATTGATTCAGAATGAAATTATACATAAGCCCCTGGGGAGTCATTCGGGCTCATTCGGAATGAACTTCTTATAAAGGGTCGCATTGCCGCGGATTGATTCGGAATGAAATTATACATAAGACTCTGCGGAGTTATTCGGACATATTCGGAATGAATTTCGGAATCAAACGGATGTATTCGGATTGGATTTATAAATTTCTTCTCGGACTCAAACGGACTGGGTTCGGAATAATTCGACATGAGACGGAAACAGATTGCACATTCGCACGGAATGAAACAGAATCAATTGCTCGGAATCAGAAGGACTCAGACGGAATCATTTTGATACCGAATGAGTTCGAAACTTTCACCAGGGTTGTAAACAGATACTTTTCTCGAGTCTGGGTCTTATCTGAAGGTTGCAACAGTCTATTTGCAACATAGCGGTGCTCAACGACTGTCAGCACTATTTTTTGCAAAGTCTGTATCCAACAGAGATCTTGTGCTTCCATAGTCCAACAACGCCACGATTTCCATTTATATACAGTAAATAATCTTCTTTTATTAACCTCATAAAACGAAAATAAATTTTTTTATTCTGAAAATCCTCCTCATGTATTTTTGAGCCTATAGAAATTTTACGTTTCAGTTTCATGAGGTGCAGATGAAATATATTTTCTTATAAATAACACAGTAGAATCAAAGTATTATTTCAGGGCTGTTTTCAGGTATTACAATAAGACTAAGAAAAACAGTCTCGAGTGGTTACTAAAATAAGACCACTGGTGGGATCCCAGAATCATTTGCTTTGCATTTAAAATGACAGCATGAAGTTATCCTATTCAAAAACAGGACACGAAGAAAATGATAGTGCAAAAAAGAGATCTCCAGTTTTTACAGTGAAACTCAAATTAGAAACTCATCCTAATTATTAGGAATTAAACATACTATGCAGATAACGAAAGACATACTATATTCAATTTATACAAAATTTTACACATAAAAGGAAATCATTTTTTGGCTCTGCCAAACCTCACAATATTAATCAAGTCTTTTCCAATTTCACGCATAAAAAACCTTGTGAGTGCTAAAACGATCTCGACGTCTAATTATAATTTCTTTTCCTTCCACTCTACTGTATTAGACAAATTCTTCACATTCTCAGATAGTAAAGATTTAACTTATAATATCACAGTCTTGTGCATATAAAATGAATACATGAAAAATAAAAACAGAAAATGAATATGAAAAAATAAAAATTCCACACAAAGTGAAACCTCTTTTTTATTGATAGTATATCAAAATTATATAAGGTTACTAAACTTCTTAAAGAGCCTATTCAATCACAGACAGTATAACTTTCGACAATTTTCTTACAAAGAAAGCAATATCTGTGAATTATACTACTCTAACCGTGCGTACAATTAGTCTCGCAGGTGCATCCAAATGTTATAATTTGTAATAGTTTTAACATAGAAGCAGATTTGGTACTACGCAGATAAAGCGATTATTCTCCATCAGCATACAATTGCTTATTTTATCAAGGTCTGTAATAGGTGCAGTTATTATTTCTTGTTTAATGCGAACGACTTTTCGAAACATTATATTAAATTATCTTAAATCTACCAAAATGACACGTTGTTTCTGTAGGAACCATTGAATAGTCTGACAAAAGTGTTGTCTGACCGTTTATTAATCTTTGCAGAAGATAAATAAAGACCCTTCACCATTTTCGGAAAGCAAAAGGCATCATTTCAAAGTCCGAATTTCGCAATCCATACAGGGTCTACCTTAGAGGATATACCGAAATACCTCGGTTTAGATATTTTAAAACTTTTGTGAACATTATTTCTGCCTAGTTGATCAAAGAATTACTGTGTAACAAGCGAAGATTTTGCGTATATCCTACGTTTCATGAATATGAGACTAAAATTGAAACTTATATGTCGACAAACTTAATGATGGACGCATCTGGCTTTAGTAAATTGGTAAATTGGTAAACTGTAATGCAGAATCCAATTCTCCCATTCTCTCGCTTTCCAGAACTCTTTACCTTTTAAGGATCGAGTGAGCCGACCTATTTGAGAAGGTGCTTTAACTTTAGTCATAATTACGTTTATTTCATTTATTTAACTTTTTCTGAGTAAGCTACAATGTAAAAAATATTGTAAATTCTTCCTATGAAATAGTAGGAAATATTTCCGAAATTGATGGGAAAAATTTTTTTCCGAAGAAAATTGGAAATTGTTCCATGAATTTTGGCAAATGTTCCAAATGTACTGGATAGTTTCCGAAAAGTTAGGAAATTGATCCACAAGGTTCAGAGAATTTTCCGAAAAGTTAGGAAATTCTTCCAGAAGGTTAGGAGATTGATAAAGTTTACGAAAATGTAGGAAAATTTTCCAATATATATGGGGAAATTTTTCCACCGAGATTGAAATTGTTCCTTAAACATGTGCAAATTTTCCGCAAAATTGGTAATAATCAGAAAAGTTAGGACATTTATCCACAAAGATCGGACAATGACTAAATTTCCGCAAAATTAGGAAATTTTTCCAATGTTTATGAGGAATTTTTTCCACCAAGATTGGAATTGTTCCATGAAGATTGGCAAATTTTCCGAATAATTGGTCATTTTCAGAAAAGTTAGGAAATTTATCAAAAAGGTTCGGACAATGAATAAATCTCCGCAAAATTAGGAGGTTTTTCCAATGTTTATAGGGAAATTTTTCCAACAAGGTTGCAATTGTGCCATGAATTTTGAAAAAATTGCCGAATAATCTGTCATTTTCAGAAAAGTTAGGACATTTATCAAGAAGTTTCGGCAATTATTAACTCTCCGCAGAATTTGGAAATTTTTTCAATATCTATGGGGAATTTTTGCAGAAAAGATTGGAATTGTTCCAGAAATATTGGAAAATTTTCCAAATACAATTGGTATTTTCCGAAACATTATGAGAATTTGTCTAGAACCGACTGATTTCCTGAAAATGATGCATGCATGAAATGAATTCAAATACTTCTTAGAAATTCTGTTATTATTGTTTATTGTAGTACTTATGTACTTTTTCTTTTTGAAATATAAACAATAACCAGAATAAATGTAGTTTAACTATATATATTTTATCTGCAAAGGCATTTTAAGACCTTCCAAAAATGTAACTGGCTTTTGGCTCGACTTCAAGTATAATAGATGTTTTACACATCTGTTTGGCATTAGTCTGGTCAGTCATTGAACCTTGAGGAACTTTCAACCATCAGTTTGTACGAAACTGTTGCTTGATGTAGAGTGCTTTGGACCTTTGTAAAGAACTGTGACAGAAAAGT
>JAAAKG020144874.1:0-11020 GCA_010014905.2 Druon quercuslanigerum
CATTTCTACGCACCAATCAAACGTCGATTATTAAGCTAAACAGGATAATTACTTAAACATCGTCGGTTACAAAATGCAGGAACACTTCACATTGTAATGTGTTGATCGCCTCAATATAGTGGAATCGAATTAGTTTGGAGATAATTAAAATGGATTGGAGTGAATCGGATTGCTATGTAGTGAATAAAAATAGATTAGAGGTGGTTGGCCAGGATTGTATTGCAATAAATTACAATGAATTAGAATGTATTGAGTTGAACTGGAGTGGATTGGTGTAGATTGGAATATCTTTGAGTGGATTGGAATTAATTAGATTTATGTGGATTGGATTAAATGATACTGCATTGAAGTGGATTAAAATGAATTGACTTGAACTGGATTAAAGTAGAGTTTATGAGGTTGTACTGGATTGCCTTGAGATAAATAGAATTGTATTGCAGTGGATTTAACTAGGTTGAATTGTATTAAAATTAATTAGAGTTGTTTGGAATGGTGTGGATTGGTTTAGAGTTCATTTGAATTTATTTTATTGGAATAAATTGGATTGGTTTGAAGTTAATTACAATAGTTTTGAGGTTGTTAAAGTAGTTCAAATTGGATTGGAATGTATTACACTGGATTAGAATAAATTGAGTTAAACTGGAGCGGAATGGAGTAGATTGGAAAGTCGTTCAGGGGATCAAAATGAATTATATTTAAGTAGATTATAATAAATTGGAGTAAAGTGGATTAGATTGGATTGGACCTTCTTTGAGGAGATTAAAATGAATTGAATGGCACTGGATTGGTGTGCATAGGGTTGTGGTGAATTGGTTTGGAATAAATAGAATTGTATTGAAGTGAATGTAAGTTAGTTGGATTGGATTAGAATTCATTAGAGTGGATTGGTTTATAGTGGATTAGAATTTATTGTATTGAAATATATTGGATTGGTTTGGAGTCGATTACAATAGATTGAAGGTTGTTAGAGTGCATTGAACTGGATTGGAATGAATTACAATGGATTATAATTTATTGAGTTAAACTGGATTGGATTGGAGTTAATTAGAATGAATTGGATTGTCGTGGATTGGAATACATTAAAATAAAGTTGATTGGATTGGATTAGACTTTATTGGAGTGTTTTGAAATGAATTGGCTTGGACTGGATTGAAGTAGAGTGTATGGGTTAGTAGTGGATTGCTTTGGATACATACAATTGCATCGAAGTGGATTATAGTAGATTGGATGTAAATTAGTGTAGAATGGTTTAGAGTGGATTGGCATTTATTGTGTTGGAATAAGTTGGATTCGTTTGGAGTTACTCAAAATGGATTGCAGTGGATCAGAGTAGATTAAATTGAATTGGAATAAATTGGAGTATATTGGATTAGATTAAAATAAATAAGATTGGATTATACTCTATTAGAGTGGACTGGAATAAATTGAATTGGAAGGCATTGCAGTAGAATACAATACAAGGGAGTGCCTTGTTTGCGATGAATGAGACTGTATTATAGTGGATTCAAGTGGATCGGATTGGATTAAAATAATTTGAAATGGGTTGGGATGGAGTGGAATTAATTGTATTAAAATGCTGTTAAGCGAATTTTAAAAAGAATCATCTGGGTTTTTTAAAAGAAGCACAAAACTCAAATGCGCATAACTATTTAAAAATATTTTGTTGCATATAGCAAAAATATTTATCGCTTAGGTTCTTATAAAACTTAACCTATTTTGTCCCCGATTTTAATTTTAGAAATCTACAAGATTTGAATTACATTCTAAAAATCCCTTCTAACAGAATACCTGAATTTCCATCCCAGTATTTTAATTCTTAAAGGAAATTCTAAGCCTCTAATATTTGACCCAAAGCAACGAATTTTTTACCAAAAAGATTGAATTTCGATCAAAAAATATTTGTTTAGAAAAATTTTTTTTTATTTAAATAATTAAATTTTCAACTGAAGAAGGTAGACGTTCAATCAAATTTGAGGCAGATAAATTATCAGTCAACACATTTTTTTTAAGTTAACAGCATGGTTACATTTTAAAGAAAAAAGATATTTCAAAAGTTCTTAGACCGAGTTTTGGTCTCCAAGAATTAACGTTAAAAAACAGTCCCTTGTTAACAATCAAACGTGATTAAGCCTGAAAAAAATATTTTTTGGAACATTACACTGATACTCGTGTCTCTCTTTTTCTCGAATTTCACAAATGGAGTCTCTGATTGATAGGCTCTACAAAAATGCCAACGTCGAGGTTTACGTTTTTACTGATGGGTTCTTATTTTTGTATATAGGGCTGGTTATTCTGAATTTTTATGTTGCACATTTGAGAGCCCAAAATAAGCCCAAATCTTGTGCTTCTTGTTTCGTTAATTTTATTTTGCACAAGGCAGTAGTTTTTTCAAAATGGGCAAAGTTTTTAAACAATTTTCCGTGCATTCGGGAGCCCAAAATTAGCCGAAAATTCTGATTTTCTTTTTTTATAATTTTAGTTATTACATAGGGGGTAGTTAAGATTTTTAGTAGCTGTGGTTTCAGAAAATTCTTGTTAGTCCGTTCAAGAGCGTAAAAAAGTACAAAATTCTGCTATAAAAAAATTTGTGAATTTCATTTTTGGATGTTTGTGGAGTTCCTAGCTTGATGGACCTTAGTGAATAATATGATAGCTACGAAGTTTTTCTGATTACGAAGGAAAGAGCCGAAGAAGTTATATCCGTGTTTGAAGAAAAACTAGATCATTTACGCATTTCGCATAAAAAACTATACTTTGAGAAAGACACATTTAATTAGGAAAACACATCGTTCATATATTGATGAGTAGTTCTCTTATTAATTATAATAAAGAATAATATTTTTTCTGTTCATATTGACGCCTCGGCACAGATAACAGATGCACATACATATATACTATTATGATAAAGAACAGGAAAACCTAGGAAGTAATCTACTTTTTGTAGATCCAGCCTGATCTATGCCAAGGTTTAAATTTTTATCTGAATTTACAATATTCTTAAGAAACCGGCGTCTACTAGACTACATGCGTTTCCTCACAAGCCTGCAAATAAAAAACTGTACAAATTTTGTGAAGCGCTTAAGGCTTCCTGATACTTGAAAGAAAATTAAAATCTGTGAAAATATTAAAATTATTTATCAGACACTTTCTCTTATTAGGAAATATTTCTTAGAAATAACTGGTCAAGTATAGGGCCAGTGGTAATGTTTCGAAATTTTTTTGGTTTGTCTAGCCTAGAATGAGCTGAAAATGGGTAAGCCTTACGGAAAATTTTAGTAAACCCTTGTAATATATTACAATAAATTGAAGCTTTATATTTATAAGATAAAAACTTTAGAAATGGACAATTCTATATATTTGTGCTATACATCAGACCGAATGATTCTATTATAATGTTAGACTCAGGTTCAAAGAGCAGCAACACCAGTAACGCAAGGAATAAAACAACAATATAAATCTCCATTTTTTTTAGTGGACAATAGAAGCGAACAGAAACGGACCTTTTTAGGAATGTTGCATGAACTGGCAAAGTAGAAGACTGCCACATGCACTGATTTTGATGGCTTCCACAAAATTAGAAAATCATTGTGTTTTTTTTAAATGTACATAGTCGAATGAGAAAGATTGTTGATCTCATTTGCGAGATTCTTCCTTATTTGTCAAACTTATTATCTATGGAGCATTCTCAATTATTAAACATGACAATAAGTTTTCCAGATTTATTCGTAGAGACAGCAAATAATAAAATTAAAACGAACGATGCCTAAAATAAAAATTTTTAGGATAGTCCGTAAACTTGTTTACTTAGGGTATATACTACTGTAGACAATTTAAACTGTGATCTCATTGGCTGCTGGACATTTATATGTATGCACTAACTGGTGTTATTAAAAATAATTTCAGGCTAGTCATTCCTCTCGAGTATTTAATTGCATTGGATTAAAGTGTATTATGTGGATTGACGGGGATTTAAGTACACTCGTTTGTATTGAATTAGGTAAATTAGAATGCAGTGGTGTACATTGGATTTAAATGGATTTGTTTCAATGGGAGTGGTTTGGATTTCAGTTTATGGGCTTGAATTAAATTCTAATGGACTTGATTGGTTTAGATTGGATAGGATTAGAAACCAATTGAATAGGAATGGATTACAGTGTCTTGAATTTAATTCAATGGCTTGCAATTGATTGAATATAATTGGAAATAGAGATTCTGCGATTGCAATTGTAGAAATCTGCTTGATATTAAATGCATCGGTCAATCACTTTCAACAGAATACATGAATTTTCAGCCCGATGTTTTATTTCTTAAAAAACATTCTAAACATCTGATATTGGATCCAAAGTTGATCATTTTATACCGAAAAGATTAAATTTCTTTTGAAAATATTTATTTAGAGCAAAATACATAAATTTCAATCAAATAATTGATTTTTCAACTGAAGAAGATGCGCGTTCAACTAAATTTGAGGAAGATAAATTACCAGACAAAAAATTTTTTTAATTCAACAGAATAGATAAATTTTGAAGAAAAACAGATGTTTAAAATTAAATTACAATTTTTCCGTCAAAATATGCAAAATACGAAAAACTGAGAATCAACAATAATTATGCATTGAAAAGATATTAACATTTTTTATAAAAAGAAAAAAAAGAGCTAGAATTTTCTTATTAATAGGATAAAAAATAATGGAAGTGAATTGGAATGAAATTATATTAGTTTAATGTTGGATTGCAAATTATTGGATTGAAAAGAATTGTATTGATTTGGAGTAGATTCAAATGGATTTTAGTGTATTAGACTTTACTGAATTGGTATTGAAATGATGTGGAGTGAATTTTGTTTCTAATTAATGGGGTTATAGTGAATTAGAATAAATTGGATTGTAGTGAAATAAATTAAATGGAATTAGATGATAATTAGAATCAAATTTTTTGTTTTTGATAAATTGGATCGTATTCGATTGAAATGGTGTGTTTTAGATTGGTCTGGAGTGGATTGGAATGAAGTGTTTGAGATTGGTCTGGAGTTTCTTGGAATGAAGTGTTTTTGGTTGACGTGGAATAGATTGGTATGATTCAGAATCAATTGGTCTGAATTAGATTAGAATCAAGTGGATTGTATTTAAATGGATTGGATTGTTTTGTATTGTAATGGAAGGGATGGGAATTAATTGCATTGCAGTGGATTGTAATGAATTAAGTTGTGTTAGATTAGAATATGATTATATCATTACGTCGCTTTCCTTAGGGGTAGGCGAATCATTATTTTAAGAATCCAAAGAAATACTCGGTGGGAAAGGGCGTAGTGTGCACGACCCAGTTTGCTAATCAATCTCTCTATCAATCACCCCAAGTAAAGATCCTTACAAAGTCGTTATGTGAGGTTCCTCACAAGGGTCCATGAGTATATAAGGTCTTTTGTCTCAGGCCTCATTCACTCAAACTTTAAACTCACTCACTTCAAACTATTTTTATTAACTATTTTCCGCCATAGTTTTCTGTCCTGGCATGCTTCTCTAGCTTCTTTAGCGTCCATGCATGCTTTCGTGTTTCTATGGCTTCTTATGACCCTTTAAACTAGGGTCTCAATCAAACATTCTAACTATTCTTTTCGCAGGCTACCTCTGGGCACGGTGCCATTTACTTTACCTTGCTCCACTTGTTTCGTGAGTCGTTCATCCTTCATTCTCTCAACATGCCCGAAACATCTTAACCGATTTCTTTCCCATGTGTCAACTAGAGTTTCTTCCGCACCACCTTCCTTAAGGATTATCTCGTTATAAGGGGGCCGGCTCTACCAATAACCTTCTTACCTTCGTTTGTGCGTCTATCTCACTCCTCATCTATCTTCCCATCCCTAGTGAATATGCTACCAAGGTATACGAATTTATCAACTTTTCAATTCTCTCATCATTTAATATAATGTTGCATATTGTTTTCTCCCTCTTTACGTTGAACAATATATATTTTTTTTATTTACGTTCATTTTGAGGGCCATGCTCTTCATGCTGGCATTCAATTTATCCAACATTCTTTGCAAGTCTTCGATAGATTCTGCCATGACAACCTTATCGTCTGCGAACGCTAACCCACGTACCCTTACTGTTTTGAGACCCACGCCTGCTTCGCCAAAAAGAGCTATTCTTAAATACTTGTCCATCAGTAATATAAATAGCAATGAAGACATAACGCATCCTTGTCTAACGCCTTGCATAATATCGAACCAGTCACTTAATTTTCTACTTACCCTTACACTTGCTTTGCTACTTGTAATCCTGTATGAACTATTTTCTCATCCTCGGAAATTAAAGAAAATTCTATGAAATTGTGGTAATTATGTATTTATTTAACTAATTGTAATATAAAAAAACAATAATTATATTATAATTTAAAAATGTAAAGCCTCGGGAAGTATGTCTAATTATTATTATAACTAACAAAATATCGTAAATAACAAGCATTAGAAAACTGTAATTAATTGCGAACAATTATAATTATAAAATAATAAAGTGCCGATATTATGAAATATATTATATTATATTATAAAATAAGAGCGCGAGCTCGACTCTCAAATAGGGCAGGGCAAGAGAGGAAAAATTCTGCTCGCTCCTTTGGAGTCGGGATGTTCGTATATTTGGAGCACACATCTTCGAAGTTCGAGGGTATGTACTCAAAAAGAGCTGACTGTCTTTTCAGAAATAAAAGATAACAGCGGGGGATGTAACAGTTTCCTTTTCATTTAATTATTAATTCTCCGTTTATCCCTATAATTTTTTCGAATGAAATAATTCGTTTGGAACTGGTGTTATAAAAAGACTCACCATCTCGCAAAGAATTGTCCAATTATTTTGCATATAATTTTTACTCACAAAAGCACTGTACGTATAGTACTGCACGTAATTGATGGTTTCAAGAAATAAGACGGGATAAAAATTTGAACTAATGATAATTTTTCGTATTAAATATAATACAAGTTTCGCAGCGTGAAAACATCATTTTTAAAATTCCCTTATTTAATAGAACATTATTGCAGAAACAAAATTATAATTCTTAAGTTTATTTATTTATTAAAAAGAGACTTTGCTAACTTCAAGGATGAATTTTAACACAATACTGGAATTTTCAACAAAGTACTTAAATTTTAGACAAGTAAAGCATAACGGCCGTTTTAACTAAAGGTGACGATACAACACATAGAAAAATAATTTTAAAACAAAACAGATAAACTCTAAGTAAATTATAAATTTTCAAACATGAAACAAAAACATGATTCCCTAAATAGTTGAACCTTGAAGCTCGCCTACAACTTGTACACAGTAAAACCCAGAAATGAATTTTTTCTTTCAATTGGATAAAAACGCTACATTACTTTTTTTCTGGCGAAAGATTAAATTTATCTGACGAGCATAATAAGTAATACACAAATTCTATTTTAATTCTAATCTACTATATCACATTATAATCAAGATGGATTTTACCAATTTTTACACAAAGATAATTTTATCTATGCCAGGGTCTAATGTTTCTAAATCTATACATGTTTTCAAAAACAGGTATCTATTAAAATATCTATGTAAATGATAAAACTACAAAAATAAGAATGTCCTAATTCATTAGTTACTAAAGTGCAATATAGAGGCGGTTAATTAATTTTAAATTAATGGAACTATTCAAGATTCTGATTCACTACTTTTCCACATACATCTTCTCGATGTTCTATTTTTTGCGAGCTTTTAGATTGAAATATTTTTGTTTGGGCAGTTTCAATTTTACATTTCACAATGAAAAGCATTTTTGTGATGTGATACTATGGTGTTACAACAAATAACGTTAGAATATAAGTCAAGTGTAGGACTAGTGGAAATATTACAGAATTCTCTTGCCTGATTAAGCAGTAACTTGGATTCAAAAAAATGTTAATGATAAAGATTAATATTTTAGAAATGCACAATTTCAAATGTATGTGATATATATCATATATAATAATTTATTAGAATGTTTTACTCGCGTTTAAAAGGTAGTAGCGCGAATAACGCAAAGAACAGAACTTCAAAATAAATCTCCATTGTTTTTTTAGTTGACAATAAAACCGAATAAAAATGGACTTTTTCATGTTTTATTCGTTAAAATGTACATAGTGGAATGCGTAAGATTGTTAACCTTATATGCGAGATTTTTTCTCATTTTTATAACTTTTTATCTATAGAGCATTTAAAATTGTAAAAATTACAAACACATTTTTAAGCAAAAACGACGATTTCTTTAAAAGACTGTTGAATTTTTAATAAAGAAATTATATTCTTAACCGACAAACATTACTTTTTTGGATGAACGAAGAGTTTTCTGCCAAACGAAGATTTTCAACGTGTTGAATTAAATGCAAAAAGGACCAATTGGATGAGTTTTATATTTAAACAAAAGAATATACAACTAAATAAACTTCAATAATCAAACGAGTTGAAGAAGTGAAACCTTTCTTCAATCGTTTTCTTATATTCAAAAAGTAAGAAGGAAAACAAAGTTTCCCATTTTTTTTGGTCTTAGGATCAATTTTGGAAAAAATAAAATAAAAAAAGAAATTTGTCCAAAATTCCTTTTTATTTTAACTTTTTGGCCTTATCTGTGGGCCCTCTTTAGAGAACATCTGCCAGAAGGATATAAATAATTACAAATAATAAGAAAAAATACATGCAAAAAAAACAATTTGAATGTAAAAAAACGCAAATTTTACCTAGACGCAAATTTTTAGAGTCAACATAATATTCGTTGAAGCACACGTACAATACCAAAATTTAAAAGTCGGTCCATTTGAAAAAAATAAAATAATATGTTGGGAAACTGCAGATCAAAAAAGATTGTTTTCCAATATAGTAAAAAAGGTCACATTTAAAAAAAATTAAAAGGCTGTGAATAACAGCTGGACAACAGATGTGACGTAAAACAAACAAATAAAGTCAATATGAAAGCTAAGAAAGTTGAAGTAGATAGATGGACAACTTCAATTCCGAATGAAAAGCGCGCTAAATACATTGTGAATTCAAGTTAATTGATGATCCTATAATGAAATTATTTCACATTCAAAATTTCCGTTTTTAAATTTATAGAAAATTATAAATATTTATTTATGAAAATTGATTCTAGAATTTTTCTTTTGTAAAATATATTTTCCTTAGTAAGAATTTTAATATTTTTACAATCGAAATCAAAATAGTGGTCAAAAACGATCTCAGAAAGGTTTCACTATATTATCTCATTTGGTTATTAAAGTTTATTTATTTACTGGTCTATAACGGTCTGTGAACCATGGGATATTTGAGCTACATTTGTCAAAGGTATTTAATTAGGTATAGGAAAAATTATCTGATTCCAGCGCATATAAAAAATTGTACGAATAATTATAATTTAAATAATTTACATTATAAAACCTTTGTTAAATTACAAAATGTCAAATTTACTTATCAGAAAAAAATTCCTAATTGTGAAATCAGTAATATAATCGACAACATTAAAGAATTAAGCAATTACATAATTTTTTTTTAATTATAAGAATACAGTCTACAAAAGTTAAAGTTTCAACAAAGGGAATCTCATATTAAAAAATTTTAAAATAGCTGAAACCTTAGCATTGGGTACTAAATTTGGGATTTCTTATAACTCTATCAATATACCTACTAATAATATCATTAGTAATATTGAAGATTGCATACAAAATCCTTAAAGATGATAATAAAAAACCAAATGTTCGAAAAATAGTTACAAATTTAATCTTAAATCATAAATCAAATAATAAATTTAAAAACTCGAATCAAATTTCAGATATTGCTACAAAATTTCAAAATGACCATAAGGATGTCATCTTTGGCAAAGCAGATAAAGGTAATATCTTAGTAGCTGCAAACTCAGATGATTATAAATTAACTGTTGAAAATGTTTTACAGAATAATACTTTATATAAAAAAGTTATTACTAGTTTAGCTCCGTCCGTAGAAGAAAAATGTAATGATATTATTTCTAGATGGGAGAAAAAAAGATACATAAATGAAAATTTAGCTTATAAATTAAAAAACCATGGTTGTGTGACAGCAAAAGCGTATGCCCTCCCTAAAGTTCACAAACCAGATTTAAAATGAAGACTAGTTGTCTCTACCATTGGTTCTCCAACTTAAAATTTATCCAAATTTTTATCTAATCTCCTAAAGCCAGTATCTGAAAAAACTGATTCATTTATAAGAGATAGTTGAAGCTTTAAAGAAAAAATTAATAATTTTATTGTTCCGAATACACATTTACTTGTTTCACTAGATATTGTGTCTATGCTCAAAAATATTCCTTTAGATATAGTTTTAGACGAAATTGAAGAAAAATTGCAAGTACAAAAAAATTTAACAATATTATCAAACTCAGAGATCTTAATAGCTTTCAGAACAGTTTTTAACAATACTGTTTTTTCTTTTAATTAAAAATTCTATTAACAAATTTCTGGTTGTCCGATAGGCTTAACATTATCACCTATTGCATCTAATCTTGTTTTAGAAGATGTTGAGAACAGAGCATTATCCAAATTAAGCTCTAAACCACTTTTATTTAAGAGATATGTGGATGATATTTTTACTATTGTTCCCACAAATAAAATTCAAAAACTAATTAACACTTTCAATTCTATAGAAGAATCGCTACAGTTTACTTTAGAAGTTTAAAATAATAATACAATTAATTTTTTAGATCTATCTATCATTAAAACTGATAATGGAAAGTTAATTACTAATTGGTTTACAAAACCATCATGGTAAGGCCATTATTTGAATTACAATTCTCATCATCAGTTTAGTCAGAAAATTGGTTTAATTAAAGGTTCAATTGACAGATGTATTAAACTTAGTGACATAAATTTTAGAAAAGAAAACTTAGATCAATTAAAAATTACGTTGCAACAAAATAATGATCCACTACCGTTAATTGAAAGTGTCATTAAAGAAAGAGTACATGAAATTTACAACAGCTCTATTAAAAATAAAAAA